>JAZHYW010008349.1:0-101952 GCA_037355805.1 Ixodes ricinus
TCGTTTTAGCGGTAGAAATTAACTGAGATGAAACGTTTGTAATGGCTGTTTCACAAACTTGTGACTGCTTGTGACCAGAGAGGCAAAAACAGATTTTGATCTCTTGCAACTGCTTAGAGTTGGTAGTGCTGCTGCGCAGTTAGAAGTTTCACGAGGTTTAAAATCCGGTTTTTAGCCTTACTCTGGAAAAGAGAGGATGTAGGTGCGCACCCCCTGGCGAGCGAGATAATTTCCAACTGCTCACTAGACACCGCCGCATCTCGCCGTGCGAGACCGCCCCAACCACTACCGAACCCTGAGGCTGAGAGTCTCTGGCACAAGCACGGAGGTAGGCGCTGCTCGCTCAGCGGTGCCAGTGCTGGTAGAGTTCCGGTATAGGCTCCCTATGACAGCCAGAGTTGCGTGTTCATCCCCGTAGCGCCGTCTTTTCTGCACAGCATGTTGATCCTGCTCCTCACGTGACTGAATTCAGCAAATATCGGTGCCGCACGTTCGAGGCGCGCTCAAAAGCAGGGAAAAATGCGCCGGGGCGCAGGCAACGTCTACTTTTCTGCACGGCATTTGAGTCTGGTCCTCACGTGATCGGGTCTCGGCGAATAGCGGCGCGTGGAAAACAGACGTGCAACTCTGACTCCCGTAGGGAGCCTATACAGAAACTCTAAGTGCTCGGAGCTTTCAGCGCCACCTGTGCTTGCTTTAGAGTCTTTAAAAGCTCCCTCCAACATGCGAGTCGTGAATCGCAGGGCCTACACGGGGGCCGCCCCTACCAAGCAGCTCAGCTATATTCAGGGCACTTATGGCAATAAAAGCTCGTGTTGGTTCTCAGAAGGTAAATGCGGGCAACACCCAGGACCACATCCAACATTGCTCACCGCCGATGAGAATGACCACCATCTAATTCTCAGTAGTTCACCCGCTCCCGCAATGAGTGCCTTCCCACAATTCTCTGTATGAATGCACATTCACCGTCTAGAGCAGGGGTCTCAAATTTATTCGAGTGTGGGGGCCAGAGAGTGAACTCCCGGAAGGAAGAGGGCCATCGGAGGCGAGAGAGAGGGGGGGGGGGCAACATTTTGCTATTTTGGGGCAAAAAATAAAAAAAATAAACAGGCAGTACTGATGTTTCACACTGCAAAGCAGCTGACTGTCCCAGTGACACCTTGGAGATTTTTTAGACAGGCAACTTTATGCTTTCTGCTTTCTGTAAGCTCATCGTTTTGCCCTCTGGTTCTTGTTTGCATAACGACTACTTTGGTCCCACACCTTGTCATAAAAAGATTTAGAACACCACCATACCACAGTACTGGCAGTTTTCTATAGAACGAGAACAAGCACACCATCCTTGCCTTGTTACACAATTCACTAGGCTCAACAGGCATAGAAAAAGATTTCATGCAGCTGTTTTTGCTTTTTGAACAATTTCTATAGCAGCATTTTAAAAAAAGTTTGTGTATTTTAAAGGTACCATCTGACAGCTAGAAGCCTGGGCTCATGGCTTTATCTTTGGCCGTTGCTCCTGCTGTGCAAGAGTTGACGCAGCCAAGGTGCCTCCATAAGCAAAGAGCTCGCACTTGTATACCCAGTAATGGTATTGTCATTCCACTAGATTTACATAAGCCTGAGAAGCAAGTATTTAAACAAAACAACATTTGGTCAAGAAAAAGAGAGACATAATAGTGCAAAATGCGTACAGAGCAGAGCTCCTTTTCGAGCGGAAATGAATTGACTATGTAAAAAAAAATTCTTTATAGCGCATGCAGCGCTCAAGGGCTGCATAACAGAAAGTCGTGTTTGAGACCCCTGGGGCCCTATGCTACACCGCGGGACCAAGCGGAACCAAAAGACCGGGATAATGTTTTCTGCTGCGTAGGTCACCGCCGTGCCACTGACAAATCGCAGCAGATGGCGTAGTCCTGGTTCCTCGCTCACACTTGGTCACGTTGTGTAGCATAGGGCCCCTGGTCTAGAGACGTGAGTGCGATGCAGTGCCCTAACGGTGTATGCTGTTTACATGAAGGCATTGAATGCAATTACTGGAGTCGATGCATTCAGTGCTATAATGGGAGTAGCCGTTATTGTCCTTATACATATAGTTAGTTGTACAGTCGGGAACAAAAGTTTCTGGACCACGGGAGAGTTGGCCGATAGGCATTGCTGTGCTCTCTGCTGTCGAGACCGGCGCTTGACGGATGCGCATCCTTCCATACTCGCAGGGATGCCGGTTCTTTAGTTTCTGGCAGCCGCGTTGGGATTCCCATAACTTGCCGTGTGGCGCCGCTTCGGAAGCATCCATGCCTAGCTGCGCCAAAGATTCGCGCTAAGTAGCGCTGGCCTGGCAGGCAGCGCCTCTCAATCAGCGGGACAGGAGGATTAGCCGATCTTGCAAGCTTACACGGCGGCACGAGCCGCTTTTGCGGTAACACACTTCGCCCAACTCCAACCTTAAGACTGATTTTTTTATTCACATTAAAAAAACACATAAGCACTTGCTCCTGCTAGCTATTTCTCCAAGCGAACGGTAAAATTACTGTTCGCTGCAATTATTTGTTCCAGGCATCGCCGCATACTCGTACAGGGATGCCGCCAACTCAGGTCAAGCACGGAGTCTTTCCATTTGCTTTTATGCTGCTTTTCCACTGGCATTCGAATCGCAAGTGCGAACCAGGTTCGCTCGTTTTCGTCATCAAATTTACATGAACCGCCTCGCAAATGCAGTTCAACTACAAATGTGAATGAGGCATTACTGCCACCCATAGAGCTTCGGCCGTGCTATTGGCCTTTCGTGTTCAAGAATGCCTTTCAACAACCGGCAAACCATTTTGTGTTTATTCAGCATAATATCCAACTCTTGCTCTTTTTCAAAGGTCAAAGTAAACGATTATTCCACATCAGAGAGCTTGAATGGCTCGGCTCCTGGTATTTTACAATATTCAGCAATATTCTTAGCACGATATGCTCTTAATATGTACGAGTTATCTATTTTCGAGTGCACCTGACGATAACATTGTCGCAAGGGTCAAAGTTACCACAAAAAACGGCGTGCGCCACCGCTTCCGAGATTGGCGAATACTTCTTTTTCGCTGCAGGTGCAGCCAGCCAGGCCACCCAGCGTGGCTTCATAGCTTGGATCCTGTGCGCAGCTTGGCGCGGATACTTCTGAAGCGTATCGCATTGCGATACGCTTTAGCGGTGGCCGATAGAGTATCGCATTGCGTCTGTCGAAAACGAAAGAATTGGCATCCCTGCAAGTATGAAAGCACATGCATGCACCAAGTGCCGGTCTCGACGTGCCATCAGAGGGCGTAGCAATGCATATCGGCCACCGCTCCCGTGGTCCGGAAAATTCTGTCCCCGACTGTGCATAAATGAAGTTTTGACTCTTCAACAGATGACGCTTGCATTCGTGACAATGTGCTGATGGGATTGGAATATAACGGGGTATAAACACGAGTTCACCCCAATGTCAAATTATTATACTGGATTTTTGCATAAAGAGGATGCACGGGAAAGGAGGACCACACACCTAATTAATGAACATCTTGCATCTCAAACCAACACCCATGCTGTGATGGACAACATTGTCAAGGGCTCTGAATTCTGACCATCAGATCTTTCCAAGCTGGTTCAAAATGCAGGATACACAAAGTGAAATCATCCGCATACTTAAATACTGAGTAAATGCACGCTCATTTACCATCTTCGGGCAGTCTTGGGCTGTAAGGGCAGATGGGGATGACCCTGACAGGACCCCGACACAGATGGCCACACCAAGAGTATCAAGTTGCTGTAAGAGAAGCAAAACATGTGCACGTTCACACGTGTCAAGCAAAACATTAAGGTGTTTTAAAATAATGGACGCAATTTTAGCCCATGCTAGCACCAAATTTGGCGCTTGCGTTTTGCGTTAGCGCACGCTGTGCCAGTGTGTTTTAGAATAGCGTTTTTCCACCGCAACGGAAAAGCCTAAGCACCTCGTGCTTGCAACGCCACGAAGGTACAGCAACTCTTTTTTTTTTGCACACGAAATCCTCTAACTCGAGAAAAAAACAAGTTTCTTGGTTCAGAATAACATTTTAGATTCGTTTAAATATGAGAATGCAACGTAAGCGGTTGACTGGTAATGTCCACTTGCGTCGCCTAGGCAAGAGAGTTCTCGTGTACTGACCTTCGCACACTGTACCTTCGCCTAGAAACGTTTGTGCGTTGCAAGCAGCAAGTTGCTGGCAATCATTGCCCACCTTGCTGGGTCCTCTTAAAGGTTTCTGACGTACACCTCCTATAGGAATGCAACGTCGTCCTGCGTTGTAGATCGCAGTCGAGATGACGTGGTGAGGGTCTAGGAGAACTCGTCGACGGTCAACTCGTCGGCGGTTCATTCGTCCAATAGGCCGATTCGTCATAGGGCAATACATCGCAAGAAAACTCGTTGCAGAGGCTAACTGGATGCCGCTTTTTACAAGCCAAAATATATATTTTTTTCCCTGACATTTTAAAGCAAATACTGTTCTATAGTAATCCCTAAACTCCTGCAAGGTAATTGACCCCTAGTGTGCCTGTTCTTGCTGAAAATAACAACTTGCCACTTTCAAGGTGCAGTGCGTAAATTGTTTTTAGGGGAGACGGGGGGGAAGGGGGGGGGTGGCTGGGATGTTCACGGTCACTATGTAGCGCATGCATCACAAGGACAATCCCGAGATGACACATTTTTGAAATTGTCTCAAGGTTCTTCCGTGTCTTCGCCCTCTTGTGATTTTTTTTTTGTTCAGCCTTGTGGCCTAACGAGGGCACTGCGCTCAGTCCAGACAGAGTAACTGTATAGGCTCTGCTTGCAGAGCCAGAGTATCGCGTTCCTTTTCTTTCTGCCGCCAACTCCATATTAGCGGAGAAGCCGGTCAAGCGGTCACGTGCACAGAGCTGGATTCGTCCTTTCTGCGGGAAAGCGACCTTCCCAACGTCGAGTTTTGGGTGGGTCATGTTTCTTGCTTAGTGTTTGCAAAATATACATCCTACACTAAAATAAAACGAATGGGAAGGTTCCTTGACCATTCAACATTCTGTGTAGCCACTGGCAGAGCCGTATATGGGGAGAGTTTGGCCAGTGGGTGTGGCGACGAAGGCGCCTGAGAGAAGAAAAGTAAACGAAAGGGAGGAGAGCGCCAAAGGAGCGAGAGAGAAGAAGGGAGCAGAGAGGAGACGACCGCCATTTTTTCGCAACGCTGTCGGTGACTCGTCGGAGAAGAGCACTGCTGAGGCTACGCGGCGTCTGCTACGGGCTGACTTCTTTTTCGCCTGAATAAAAGTTTGTGGCCATACGTCGAGAAAACTTTATTTATTAGCTTTTTAACCCACAGAGGACTAACAGTATATCATTTTCTTGCCAGAGCCAGCGACATAAAAGGAAATAATCGAGATTTAGATGCCGATCCAATGCATTCTGCCGGGAGAATGAACAAAGATGGTGGCCCTCCCACTCAGCTGGGAGCAACCGGGAGCTCATGCGCATGCGCTCATGCCTCTCGCTCTGCGCCGCGTGCTGATTGGCTCGCTTGGGAGGAGAGCGTTACGGCGGCGAGATCATAGACTGACCAAACTCTCCCCACACACGGCTCTGGCTTTGTTTTATAACGCGAGCGATGTTTTAAAACATGCTTTCAAAGGCTGGGGAGGAGACGACACGGATGACGATCACGTAGCTCGCGCATCTGGGGCTCTTGCAGAAGCGACAATAGCTACCCGCATAGTGGCCTTGTATCCAACATGGCCACCCTGGAAGCCCCATTGCAGTACACTGGTCCGCAAGGCGGAGCATATACAGTTACCCTATCCAGACACAAATAAAAATTTAGGTCGAAAGGTAAGAAACCACAAAATTTTACCTCGAACTGTCATTTAACTTATTCGAGGAATCACCCTTCAACAGAATGCCTCTTTCGACTAGTTTCCCTTCGACGAATTACCCTAATACGAACTGGCCTATTTGACAAATCAACCAGCGATGAGCTAGCTGTCGACCAGTTGGCTTTCGACGAGTTGGCCGGATCCCATGTGGTGAACATCGCACTCATGACGTCTGCCAGAGCCACAATCCCGGAAACCGCCATTTCTTAACTGTGCTCGTCTTGGCTTTACCCAACTTCTCATCACAAATCCTCCTCGGAGCAACGCAAAAACTTTGCAAACACATGCAATTCCCAAAAAAATAACGAACGCAAAGTGCAAAACATGGTTAGCGTTAGGCGCATGCGCAGTGGCGACGAC
The DNA here is from genome assembly GCA_037355805.1 of Ixodes ricinus. NCBI lineage: Eukaryota > Metazoa > Arthropoda > Arachnida > Ixodida > Ixodidae > Ixodes > Ixodes ricinus. The sequence continues at coordinate 6,259 of JAZHYW010008349.1, forward strand.
GCTATTTTTTGCGTACGCATTGTAAAACTGCTCAATAGCTACGTTCACATGAATGCGACTTAGTTGCATCTACTCCAGTTGTTGCATTGAATGCAGTCATATAAAAGGCATAATGCACTAACTAAGTGCATCGCATTCAAACCGCTAGACGGAGCAGCCCGTGTAGAAAAGGTTGCATCGCATCTTCTTTATTATGGATTATGGGAAGGAGCTCCTGCACGAGACAATGCTGAGACCAGGCAAGTAGCCAGGGGGTGCCCGTGCCCCCCTCCCCCTGAGAATCTTTCATTTTTGCTGAAGCCTCCTCCCCCTCCCCCTCATACAGCATTTTGTAATGGGCGGGCCTCCCCCAAATCAAAATCCTGTCTACGTGCCTAGCTGAGAACATGGCGGCGGGCAACCTTGTCTTGTTGGCGGCGGCAAAAAGCTTACACAATCTCGGGTGTCCCTCCGTAATTTTCTCTCGCGAACAAACGCAAACTCTTCTCGCCATTGTAAATGAGCTGAATATTGATATCTCCTGCGAAATCAGCGCCGCGTAGCGGCAACGCCGAGAAGCTCCGAAGACGAGGTAGTTTGTGTCGTCTGCTATCACTGCTTGGTTCTCGTAGGCAGCATAGAAACAAACATTGTTTCCAGTAATTATTTTTATGCTTACGCCGTGTCATTCTTACACACTGACTAGAAGAAGGTTTCTATAGTCGAAAAATCGCTTTGCTTTCATATGTAGCACCGATCTTACGCTGCAGCAGGCACGTAGCCAGGAAAGGGGAGGGGGGCCATAAAGCCCCCCCCCCGAAATTTATATTTTGCTAATACCCCCAAACAAAATCCTGGCTACGTGCCTGCACTGCAGTGAAAGAAATTTATGGTGGTCAGCGTGCTGAACGACAAAGACGACCTCCTTTCGTCCACCATTTTGCCTGACCAGTGCACCCCCTATAGTTCGCTGGAGTGGCGACTAACTGAGCCGCTCAGTGAGGGCGCCCCTGCTGTGGCCTTGTGCATCGGAGGGAGTCGCTAGAGTAAGTTGTAAGCAGGAACGGCGTCAAGAGCTCCAAGTGCTGGTACAACAGAAAAAGTAGTTCCTACCTCAGCGCTGCTCCTGCTTGCACCGGAACCTCTCGTCCTTGTGGTCCAACCATGATAGAAGTAGCGGTAGTGTCTTGAAAGCGGTTGGAAACGGTCTTGCTCACCATACCGTGTGCAGTATTGTTCCCTCTGTTCTAGAGTGGCAAGGCCCAGAACCCTCGGTGCTTTCTTGCATCCTGTAACTTCTTGCAGAGCATTAAAGACAGTAGTTAAGATCTTCATGCTCATCAGAAAGGCCTCCGCAAGCGAAACACAGGCCAGAAAATGTGATTACAAGGTTCGGCTCGCACCGGAAACACAGGTTTAACTTTGAGATGTGACACAACATGGTGCCATCTTAGCGTAGGACTTGATGTGCATTAGCATGAATGTTGGCGCATCGGCTTAATTCTGAGAATAATTAAAGTCTACGCATCCAAGTCGCATTTCTGTAAATGTGGGAAACCTGGACGAGATAAACGGGAATCGAAGGTGACAATACTAGGCAGGAGACGAGGGAGAGGGAAATGAGACAGGGTGGGGACATCAGAATGCCGAGCTTTGGTTGGAGTGATTGGTGGGTAGACCTAAACCTAGCTGCCTGTTTTCATTTCACTCGTCGAACAAGTTAGAATGCAGAACACCAGCATCTGGCGTTTTGCTCTGGCGTCAGAATGTGTTCGACACATGCAGTGCAGACCAAGGCACCTGGCTTTAGGTCCACCCACTAATCATTCCAACCAGAGCTAAGCATTCTGACGTTCTCGCCGCACTCTTGTCTCTTCTCTCTCTCAGTTGCTTGGCGCATTCGACATACTGAAACGCGAGACAGGTAAAGGTCAAACACAACTTCGCTATCCAGCAAATCGCCCCGGGCCACAAACACACTAGTAGCCCCTTCTCTTGGCAAATAGCACGCGCTCGCCGGGCGGATTCTTGTGCCGCTGATAAATCTGGAGCCCGTACAGTGCTCGCCGAGCGGCTGTGTTTTCAGACCACGCTATTCGTAGCGGGAGCTCGCGCTGCCACTTCGATACATGTTCTGAAGCGCGCGCCCGGAGAAGTAGAGGGCCTCTGAAAACGATCTACTAAAACTCTAGCTCCAACCGATCCGCGGGAAATTGGTGGAGCGCGTCCAGCGAGCCGCATAAGTTCTCTGCGCTGCCTTTTTCGGAAGAGTTTAATCTGAAGTCACTGGCAACATTTCAGTTTCAATATTTGCGTTGGCGATGTTGTGGCAGTCACGAAAGTGATTGTGCCAGTGCTACTTCGCAATAGAAAGTTACGTGGATATCTCAGGGATGCGGTGCTCTTACAAGCGCCGTTACGAGCATCGAAGGCAGGCGATGCAATACAACGCGGTGCCGTCGCTCAACCACGAAGACGAGTCCGAGTGCGAAACAAGCGCTCGCTATTTGCCAGGGAAGGGGCGATAGGTTAAAGCATAGCTTAGCAAGCCCACGGCAACAGTGGAACACTTCGTTCTGAACAAAGAAAAGAGTTGCGCTTACCGGACGTTTGAACTTTCCGTAGCCCTCCCGCTGCCAGCCAACGGTCAGTGACTATACGCGGCGTCTCCCAGATACCATTTGACACTCTTGAACAAATTACTAGTAAGAAACACCCATAATTGAGGTTGTTAAAAGTAAAAAATAAAGCGCGAACGTCGGAGCAACCTCCGACAACGTACCGCCGGTTTCGCCCGCCACTCCGAACGCAAAGCTATAGACTCTCGTCAGAAAGAAGACTTGAGCGGGGAGATTTGAGGCGGTAACTAGCGCCGCCTGCCCCATGCACCCTGTTTCGGTTTCGGTTTTAAAAACTGAAAAAGATTAAATCGCTTTATCGGATGCAAATAATACTTGAAACCACTAAAATCATCGGAACCTTAATTTGAAAAGTAGATTGGATATTCTGCTGTCTCTCGTTTTATTACAAAATTAATCTTTTTTTGTTTGCAAATGATTTTGTATTTTTGAGTTTAATCATTTTTGCACGTGATTAAATATAAAGATCGGCGACTTGAATTGAGAGTATGATTGAAGTTGTTTGTGTGCCTAAATTTTGTCACTTTAGCTGCTGATATTTGACGCACATTTGACGCCATATCGAAATAAAAGGGCACGGCGAGATTGGTGCGTTTTCCACCCATCGGAGATAACACGCCAGCTCGTTGTCTTTTTTGAGCATTGCACGGCGATCCGGGAAGCGAACAGTTCGAAAGCAGTCTGCCAGTGCCGTAGCCAGGAGATGTTTTCATGAAATGTTTTCCTTTGCTCAAACCATTCAAAAATAAAATAAAAAATATTCAGGAAAGAAGAAAAGAAATTGCACAAACACACTTTTAGTTACTATTTTTTGTTTCTCAGGAGACAAAAATTCAACATTTTTTATCTCGTTCGTCCGATTGTTAAAGAGGGGAACTTTAATGTGGAAGAACGAAAAGACGCAATCATAAAATTTAATAATGGGCTTTGAACAAAGAAGTCCAGACAGGCTCACAAAATATTCCGGTGCGTTCACTTCTCTGCGGAACACTCGGGTATCCAATGACTGAAAACTACGTAAGAGCAGTGGCGTAACTGGGGGGGGGGGGGGGGGGCAGTGGGTACAAGTGCTTCGGGCGCCACTTGGGAGGTGGCGCCAAGCCGAGTTCACCCAACATGTGCCCTATGGAAAAAAACGGCAGCGGGGCTACGCGAGGGGCGCGAAATTTCATTTGCCATGGGCTATGACGGGCGCAAATTTCATTTGCCATGGGCTATGACGGGCGCGAAATTTCATTTGCCATGGGCGCCGTCACATCTAGTTACGCCACTGCGTAAAAGTGCCAAATAATAGCGAAGTTTAGAATACGATTACACATAAAAACTGCAATGCGCACCGACCGGGACATCCGGGACAACGAGCAAGTGAAACGTCACGCTCATTGTTCCTTCCTGCGCACATTTTTTCAGAAATGATATACGGTCATGTTTCGGGTTCTTTCCGTTCTTCGTTGTCGTTTTACGAAAAAGAGGCAGAGAAAAGTACCAGTTTCTATAGTTTTGTGGGGTCTAAACATTTAGAGGAAGCCGCCGTCAATCGATAGAAAGAAGCGAGAGGACCCTTTCGGGGCTGTCTTGGATGTTCCCGTGAATGTTCGCCGGGAAGCGCAACCCCTATGCTCCGTTCACCCTTAGCTGATACTAGAAGCTCCGTCTTCAGTGCGAGCTTTCTGCCCTTGGTGACACAAGTCAGAAAGCGCAGGCGCGCGCAAACAAAGCACAGTGGCTGCCAGCGAGCTCGCGCTGAAGGCGGAGCTTCTGGTCTGAGCTTAGAACGGAGTAGCAAGCACTCCTGTGACGTTGAAGCTCTCAGGTATGGCTTCCGTCTTCGGAGTCTTGAGAACGAACGTTTCGCTTCAGCGGTGCTAACGGGCATGGTGGCCAGGATTTGCAGCAGGCGGTTTACATTAGAATACAAGACCTGGGGACCAAGGCAAGTCGTCTCTACCGCTGAGACGCGCTAAGCGGTGCGGTCTTTTCAAATCTGTGTCCAAGCCAAAATTTCCTCAGACAGTTTGTTTAATGAAACGAATGTTCCGTACAGGCTGGTGATTTGCCCAAAACCGAGGACTGCGACATTGAAACCGACGTCGTTGGCCATGACATCGCTTTCGCCTGGGGCGGACGATGCTGCCTGACGTGAATGTGCCGACTCTGTTGGAGACGTTGATGGCACGCTTGAAGTTGTAGGTCAATAATTATTCTTGAAAAAAGCGTCAAGCGACAGCTTTGGCTATTGAACTAATTTTTGAGAGTCTATATACGTAAAGGAACTTTCACGACTCACGTGTTGAACGCAAGATTTTAAACATCACCCCTGCAGCGATTAAAGAAGTAAACTAGGCACGCTTTGAAACCAAAAGAATTATGAGCATTCCAAAGTTGCTTCCACGGTGCATATGCTGCCGCCTTTTTTTTTTTCTTACGTTTTGGTTGATGTATTACTGAAACTAAAGGAGTACAGGCGAATAACCCCAAAAACAAATAAAAAACGGGACGAAAAGAAAAAAAAGCTAATCAGTTTGTTATTTTGTCGTCCTGTTTGTAGGATTGTGGGGTTTGCAAAGTCAGAGTATTGCTATTTTGAAATTTTGTTTCGCTGCCCTGACAGTGGCGTGGAGTCCTTGAGACTCAAAGAGCAGAAGCTGCCTGGATTTTCCGAGGCGAGGCCAGCGTCCTTCGAGGTCAGGATTTCGCGGCTTATGTGACGTCAGGAGCGGAGTCATTCGCACCTGCGAGCCTGAAGAAAAGCTTCGGTTACTAATAACACGGTCGAGTTCGGCGAGAGCTCTTCGGAGAGCCGGAGCCGGACTTGTATTTCTCACGCTCACGCAGTCCACGGACAGTGTTGTCATCTTTGTTTTGCTTTGGAATGTTGTGGGTCCGGCCCCTCGCCGTAGTGGGTTGTCGAACAGAAAGAGAAGCACATAAAACTTTTAAAGCCTTCACAAAAAAAAAAAAAAAACTGGCAATGGAAAAGGGGAAGAGGAAAACCATGAAATTTCGGGGGTGTTTCGACCCTTGACCAGCCCGCCCCGACGAGCTGCCACTTTGCGCATGCGCATCTTCGTGGCAACCGCGTCGTAACAGTGGCGTCGTCTTTACACGTACCGCACGTTGGCTTCCCAGTCGGTACCTTTTCGTTCTCGTGGTTTGGTCACGCTTCAAAACAACGATTCGGGGCAGTGGTTAGCAGTTCAAAAACAAACAAATGTTGGGGGATGACGAGTGCAGACCAGCATTTATTTTCTCCAAAATCTCACACAAATGTGACAAAACACAAATCACACTATCGCGTTTGTCGAAGCTAGCTGCTTGGCAGATTTGCCGGAGTCGTGCCAGGCGACTCTGGTGATACCGCCGGAATGCTTCGATGAAATCGATATTCCACAGCGACCGCTTTCTGCCAGAAGGCCAGTCTGTTATCAAAATAGTAGGCTTTCACCACGCCGATCAAGATACTGACACCGAAGAGAGCAGACGAAGCCTAATTACCCAATGTACGCGTTTGAAATTGTAGCGCACTTCACAGAACCTTTACGAACAATGCGAAATTCAGTCCCACTTTCATCGCGTACCGTTACTATCGTTTACCTAGCCGAGACACTCCAGATGAAAATTTCTGGCCGGCAAATGGTTCAAATGTTTCGCTGGGTCCACCGTTCTCGTACATTCGATGACGCTTGTTTCGATCGGAACGGCGGCCAATGCGAACGACTAGCACATAATAAAGTGTACCACACACATTAGGTCATACTTAATTCTAATGAACTCTACCTTTGGCGCGTCACGAAGCTTCCCGCTTTTGCCGGCACCTCACCAACCACCACCGGCTGTTAGGCCTATGGGCCCGAGCTCGTTAGAGATAGGCCTAACGGCGGTAGCACATCCTCGGAGTAGTCCACGTCCACGCGCACAATCGCCCAGTCGAGCGCACGAACGTTAAATATGCACACCAGCACGGGAAAACGTGGACAGCAGACGACACACGGCAAGAACGGCAGGTTCAGATCGCAGAAATGAGCGCCCCGAGCACCACACTGGCCCCAGCTGCCCCGAATTCCCGAATGGGGCGCTCGCGCGTGGGCGTCTGGGTAGTCACCGCCGTCGGGCAGCGCTCTCCGCTTGTCGACAACGCGAATAGAGCATTCTTGGCGGCATCATGCAGTGTTCGCGCTCGTCACTACGGGTGCACAAAAATTGAGAAAGCTGCCACGCGCCACCGACCTGTACGCACCCGAACTCGAGTAAACCAAGAAAACACAAGCTACGTATCCATCCGTGGATCGCGCCGTGTTTATTATTTTTTTCCTGCTGTGGCTTGGAATCGGGCAGAAATTTGGCCCCGCCAGGTACGGACGCAGGTATTTCCAGAGAGGGGAAGGGGGGGGGGGGGGGGAGCGGTCAGCGTATCAGTTGTTTTTTTAGAACACCTCTCACCCCTCCCCCCCCTTTTTTTTTTTGGTTTCCCAGCCCTACATTTTTACGCATGCACAAATCAAGAGGGGATCAGAACATCCGGACAGACCCCCCCACGCACACACACACCCCTTAATCCGCCACTGGGCCCCACCAACGGCTCGCTTATCCTTTTGAGATTACGTGAAAGCTTTTTTCGGGAGGTCGTTGGCTGTGTTTTTCGTGAAAACCCAGGGAGATGCAGACGAGCGTTTTTCGGCCCTGTTCAGACGTCGAATCCATTTCGCGAAACTCGTTTCGCGAGTCAAGATGCGCCAGAAAAATGCATCGTGTGAAAGGCCTTAAAACAACACGCAATGGTTGCACTACACTTGCGTCTGCCCGAAAAGAGCTGGACTGTCTTCTGCTTCCCCATAGTACCCTCAACCTTTAGGTATTCGCAGATTGAACGAAAAGTTCGTATTTTGTGATTGGTTTTCACTGATGTAATATTTGGTGTTCACCGGCGTCGGAATTTCGGACAAAAACCATCCCCAAAACGCTTTGGACCCATTATAACGTCCTCTCCCACGACGGGAAACCCGTTGGTGCCAGAGCCGGGACTGGGCGGGACGGAGGAAACGTCGGCTGCGTCAATGGCGGCCGATCTCCCGCAGACGGGTGGACGGATGGGAGTATTTTCAACTCCCATTTCGTCTTGCGGCGTGTTGACGCACAAGAACTCCAGTTTAAAATGGGAGTCAAATCAGGTGATGTCGCTTTTATACCCCGTCCCTTAGCAACCAGAGTAAAGTGGTGGTTTCTAGTTTCTATACTCCCATGTGCGGGAGTGAATGCTTTAGGCTTGGGAGTTTAATCGGCATCTGATTCTTTAAAACTCCCATCCGGGCTACTTCTCGTTTACAGTGCAGCCTCCAAGATACGCGTATCGTTCGTTAGCGGCAAACGAGGTAATTAGGCTTTTCAAAATTAAGTGCTCTTAATGGCAACCCGTTCAAAGCAATTTCGAAACAGCTGCTCGCATCGAAACGTTCATCACTGCGCCTAAACTAAAGGCGCAAAGAAAAGGGGGTAATTCTGGAAACGCTGCGCTCGTATTTTACAAGCTCCGGCCGTGAACCTAATGTGATTTACGGGAGAAAAGAAAATGACATGTAGTAAATTGTGATTGATGCGAATAATGAGTGTATAAATGGGGCAAACGGTCCGAAGTTCCTCGTTATATTTTCCCCTTTAAGAATTGAGCTTATATAAACATTTACGATCTTGGTACGATGCTAGGTATATACCCATATGTGAGGACATTTCAACGAATGCTGTTTTGTCTAACACCTTTTCATCGATCACCATTTCATCGAAACCGTTCAATCGAGGCCCTTTCATAGAACGCCGCTTCATCAAACGCCGTTTTATCAAACACCGCTAGTAGAACAGTATGAATTTTTGATCGAGTAAATAGTTTCCTTTTAACACAGGAAAAATAGCAGTGTTATAATAATCATTATAATTTACAAATTCTACACTTACAGAAGAGGGAACTGATAATAAGTATCCCTCCGATACTTCTTTTTTTTTCCATAGCAACTGATGACGTGTGTTGGTAATGTTACAAATATTAAAAAAAAAGAAAAATGGGAACATTGACTTGACATTTCCTTTAAACCTATGATCGTCCGGCGCAGTGATGAAGGTGCGTTCCATTAAGGGTGTATCGTTCTTAAAGACACGCATAGTATTCTGAGACAAGCACGAAGCCATCCATAAAGCAATAACATGTCTCCGTGTCGCATGAACAAAAAAAAATGGCGTCTCTCCCCTCTGTTAATTTTTCGCGAATGGCAGAATCGTGGGCTTGGCGGCTTTTCAACCTATTTTGTTAGAAAGACACCTATTCTCCTGATATAGAATGAATCACACGTCAACAAATAAAAACAAAAAAGGGCGCAGCTAAGATGAGTTCTATACCTTCTTTTGGAAGTACTTTTTCATTTCTGAGGAAACAGACAAAGGGGGAACAAAATTTGTAAATAAAGAGGGAACAGACTTTTATCTTGCTTGAAAACAGTAAGTCGCATACCAACTCAAGTTTTGTTATGTTCGATGGCTCAGTAACCAAAATGTAGATGGGAAAGTGACCAGGGTATGTTTCTATATGTCTGGTGATTCTACGGCTGCGTGCAAAACAGCTCAGAGGAGAGAGGAAAACATCGAAAAATCACTGCAATGCTCCAAATTTTCGGTGAAGCCAAATTCGATGAAACGGCGTTCGATGAATCCGCGTTCGATGAAACTGCGTTCGATGAAAGATCCTCTACCCACAAATGCTTTATAAAGGAGTAAGGCTGGACTTCACGGGGCGAATATGCTGCGAAAAATCGACGAATTTGGCCCGGCGGCTTTGGAGCTGCTCGTGACATCAATCAGCACAGTGCCTGCTTTGTCGCGCGCTAAGTGAACGTGCCGTCGGGCGAAGATCGTCGGTTATTCGTCGCCTAATTCAATGATAATCGGAACATGCGAAAATTGTTTTATGACATTTTCAAGAAACGAGCGCATTAATTTCGCTCAAACCGTAAATACGATTTTGTTAAAAACATCCGTAATGTTTGTACCGCAACTTACATATATAGTTCATTTTCTTCTTTTTAATTGTGCTGGTACTATAGTTTGTAAATTCCGACCTTCGTGCGTTTTTTCGGTTCAACGAAACTTCGCATCTGAAAATTTAAGTTCTCGTTTCACTTGATTTTTTTTTAGAAAACGCCGGCAAGCGCTTCTTGACAACACACACACACACACACACACACACACACACACACACACACACACACACACACACACACACACACACACACACACACACACACACACACACACACACACACACACCCACACAAAGCATGTTTTTAACCAGCGATGCGACATGATTTTTCTAGCTTTCGTGCGTGTTAAGCCTGATTCACATGGTGCGATTTTTCTTGCGATTTCGCAGCTACGGCTTTGGGCCTTGTAGCCTCCACCACGCACTTTTTGCCACACGAGCGATGTCGCCATTGCGAAATCGCAAGCAAAATAGCACCATGTGAATCAGGCGTTAATCTGATATTATGTTTTTTCGCGAAACGGCTCAGCAAACTCGACCACAAAAATGTTGGGCATGCAAGCGTGCGCCCACGCCATAAGTGGTATGTAGCATCTCTACCCGGGCCGGGCTAGAATGAAAAGGCGCGCTTTCTTACGGCCTTCAGATTATGGTTTCTCTCTGCCACCGCAGCTCTCCGGGGTCGCTATGACCTAACCCCTCCTACAGAGCATTAACTAGTGCTAGCAAGACACACTAATCTCACCGTGTTGGCTTCTTCACTCCCGTGTTGAATTGGAGGAATTTCCGGATTAGTTTAGAGTTACAGGTCTTGGTGCCGCCTGTCTGCAGGGACTTACCCAAAGCACATCTCCGACTTCTAGAAAAAGAAAATAATAACAAAGAAGCGTTTACTTATCGTAAGCCAACAGTATTTCAATCAGCGCGCTACAGGTATGTCATATGAGCACATTAGCACAGGGTTGCCGGAAGAGTTGCTGAGGGTGGTGGTTCAGGCAGTGTCCGAGGGGTGGCGTTGTCTCGCCCTCACGCGTTAGAAAAACCTCTCATTGGTTCTAAAAGCGAAAGCAAATGACGTGAGGAGTGCCGCAGTTCTTGACAGGCCGTGCTCTATACCTTTCGTCAAAGAAGCTTGTTTAAGGAAGAAGCGCAAATTAAGGTTAATACGGACAAAGATTAATTCGTTCATTTTTGTTAATGCATACTGACTTACGGAGCTTTTGTAGGCAAACACGGGGAATGCGGTGGATAAAATACGTACGAACGTATGGTCATCTTAGGAAAATGACAATATGGGTCGGTTAATATCAATGCAATCAACGTAAAAAACGAGTAGTTTTTTCTAAATATATTCGTAATTGTTCTTCTGGTCTTAAGTATTTCTAAAACGGTTCAACGCACAGTTGGAACCTAAACCTATAAATTATAAGTCTCCAAAATTATTCATCCAAAACTAGGCATAAGTGAACTTACCCCACAGTGTGGGATGAGTACCCTGTGATACTCCACGCTCACACCGCGTTACTTATATACCCCACACTGTGCACGGTAAGTACCGCTTGTACCCTGTAATGTGGGGCCCTCACTACTGGGTACGCGCGATTACTATATACATATACTATAAATATCATATATAAACTAAATTGTATGTTGCCTCAAGCGCTGAACAACGCTGAAAGCATATTCTCAATTTAGCTTTTCAATCCGGTTCGAACCAGTTTAACCGTTCGTTTGGCTCCCGGAACTAAACCGGAACTGAACCGAAACTCGTGAACGCGAACCGGAACCGAACCGATAAAAACTTCGGTTCGGCACTCTGCACGAGGCGCTATACACAAATTCAGTTTCTCTGCTAGATTTGGCAGGAATATGGGCGTCACGTGACCTCAACAAACATTCCGTTTCCCAGCTAATTTTATCGTAAAAAACGCGTCATGTGATGTCACGTGACCTATATGTAAGTTCAGTTTCCCGCTAGAATTAGCGGGAAAATTGACGTCACGTGAGCCACACACAAATTTAGTTTACTCGCTACCCGTCATTCCTCCTACTCTGTTGACACAGCCCGACCTGACGGGGAAAGTCAATGGGTCTATGAGCGAACGACTCAATGGCGTGGAAAAGTTACCAGCGCTAAATTAAGAACATGTCACGTAGCAGCACAACTGCAGGGAAATGTGCAATACATTATTTGTTTTTTAGATTGTCACCCAGAACTCGATCTCCTCACTCAAAAAGAACACATTCTTAAAAGTTTTAAAAGTAATAAACGAATTCTCGGCTTTTTTATTGACCTCACGAAGGCCTTTGATTTGCTCGATCCCAACCTTCTAATTAAGAAAAAAAAACTCGAAATATATGGTTATCGAGGTCATGTTTCGCTTCTTATTCATTCATACTTGCCTTTTCGTCAGCAATATGTTGACATCACTGGTTGATTGTCCGATGTAAAGCCATTTAAATCAGTCGTTCCTCAAAGAAGCATTTTGTGTCCTTTTCATTTAATTTTTATATAAATGTATTATCGTTTTATAATATAAGCTTATTTTATTCAACGATAATTTATTATCCACGCAGACGACACGAGCATGCTGCTTAATGGAGATAGCCCCACAGAACTCATTGAAAGTGCAAACGTCACGCTAGGAAAGCTAAATATATGGAATAGGTATAATGGCTTAAGATAAATGTGAATACGGCCAAGGCAGTTTAGTTTCGTCCGAAGGGTAAAATTGTTTAACATAGACGAGGATATTATGTTCAATTCTTCTCAAATTGAAGTGGTACCGGCATTTAAAACTTTAGGTGTCTTTTTTTCAAGGAACATGTCATGGTGTGCTCATGTAAATTATGTTACATCAAAACTGTCTAGCATTGTTGGCATGGCCTATCGTCAGAAACATGTTTTGTATTTTAGAATAAGGTTGCTATTATATAACTCGCTATTTTACTTACACATTAATTACGGCCATTTAATTTGGGGAACATGCACTAATACAAATCTACGAAATATATTTTATTACAAAAATACACTACGAAGCATTTGCAATGTTTCACCAGAATTTCCAACGGAAAAATTATTTAGCAGCTAGCTAGGTGTAGTAAAATTCTTTTACTTGCATCACTATCGCCTGTGTGTTAAATATAAAGCTGAAATGAGTATGAATGTACGACATCTTGTGAGCTTAGCTGACTTAAAAGGAAAAGTATATGCATATTTAACGAGAGTCACAGAACCTTGGGTAGTCCCATTTTTTAGAACTAATTACAGCCTTCAAATCGCGGCGTTTACCCTCCCAACCACCCTCAACTATTTTTGGGTGCAACATATAGAGCTTGATAATATGTCTGCAGGTAACCTAAGGAGCATAATATTTCTTAGCCAAGCCGATCAATTATGAGTTTCATGTTTATATGTTCATTTTTGGTATATCAATAATTTCACTACTGTCACTTTTCTGTTCTGAACATCTTGTTAATGTATAATATGATTTTTCTGTGAAACGTTTTCCGCTGCAGTTACGCTTCTGGGGGTTCGGGAGGAGTCAAGCTGTTTTAACATCTTTTATCCCCAAGCCCCCACAAACACTGTAGCTCATTGTTGGGAATAAAGCTAATTTTAGATAATGCACGTGCTAACATCCAATGCATCTATGTACATTAAAGATTGAGTAGCTATTTTGTTTGTGTGTGTGGAAGGGGCTGTTGTTAAGTCGCAACTTAATAAACCTGCTAACACACATAAGGATCAAAAAGACGGTATCATTTTCTCGTTTTTAAAAGGCTGAAAAATCAAAAAGGACGTCCTTAATGGCCAGAAACCACGAACAAAAATCAACCGACAGAAAAGCAGCGCCCCTTTGGAACATTCATCAACAATTGGAAGCACGAAATGAAAGAACACAGCAAAAGCGTTGTTGCCGAAAGAAACTTTGGCACGCCATTCCCGATCTGGCAATACGCCAAAGTGCGCGCTGCTGGGCCATTGACGACGCAGCATCCAGCGTGTTCGTCATCGTGGCCGCCCCTCGCCAGAACAATCGAATAAAAACGCATACCCTCTTCCTCCTTTTTCTCCGCCCTCTCCCGTTTTGTGCACATGGAACAAGCGGACACGTATTGGATCCGCCAAGCATGCAATTAGCGCAGCGCAAGCCGCCCCGAACACGCAAGAAGCGCGGCCCCGCCTACCCCGAACTGTTGTATACGATTGTTGCCACTCAGGGGAAAAAAGGGTGCATCGAAATCTCCCGCATTCTATGGCGCCTGAGCAGAAGTGGATATACGATATTGGAAGCCGGGCATCTGGCCGCGACCATGTCTCTGTACGTGCGGGCAAGTACATGCAATTGCAACCCTGTGATGAACCACGTTCATGCGCATGCTTCGCGTGCTGGTGCCCGTGGGGCATCAGTCGGGGAGCTAAGCTTGCAATTGTCTATTAGAGAGGAGATTCGACCGTCGCGCTGCTCACGGTTAAATTGAGGACTAAGCTCATGGTCGTGTCCAATCAACACGTCGAAGGACGCTCTGCATCGGGCTCGAGTCCCATTGCCGAGTTGGCGACTTCCGACTGCGATAACCCTTCATGGAGAAAGAACAAGTTGTTTGCGGGCCTCGATTATTTTAGGCGATGTTGGCCTTATACTCCACATTTAATTCGCACGAGTATGCAAATACGCTGCTCATCGAACTAGACCGGCTTTATTTACAGCGACGGATGGTAGACAGTAAACTAATAAATATTATTTATACGGTAAGCAAAAAAAAAAAAACAATTGCCCAAACAAGCGTGAGCGTTGGGTGCCCTGGGGGCTGTCGAGTATTTAGCGGGCTGCGCGTATTGAAATTAGTGACGCGTGCATCGGTGAACAGGTTTCGTTCGCTCGAACAGGTTCAGTCTTTTCCCGCTAAGTGAGGTCCACGAATCTGTTAACGGGTCCAGCACGCATTTGCATTAATGGAGATAAGTGGACGGAACCGCACGCTTTGCATTCAGTTAAACGAACGTCACTTAAGGGCACGATGGTTAATGTATGCTCTTCGACGCAGCCGCAATACCGTTTAATGTGGTTGAATCGACACGCCGAGCTTTCCCGGTACAGTAGGCAAGATTTGAAGTGGGTAATTCGGCGTATAAAATGAAAACGAAGAAGCTTTTCAGGCTTCGGTCAGTGGTTCGAACCTCGTTTGGGTGCGTCCTAAGCTCACGTTAACGAGAGCGCCAAGAACATTTGGTTTGCTGTAGGGTTATGCCAACAGATCGACCTTCCCAACCAAAAGCAATTTATAGACGCTTTACACACGCGCCAGATTACAGCCGCCATTGCCGACCTTCACTTGTCTTACCGAGATGCCGAGCCACTGAAGCGGGCGTTGACGAGCCTCCACCAAGGCCAATGCTAAAAGGAAGGACACCATAAAATCTAAGATGGCAATAGCCTGGCCTGTTGTGGCAATGACAAAGTGAAGTGAACGTAATAAGAGACAACAAAAACTGAAGGTCGGTTATGGCGGCGCCCATGCAAAGCTTCTGCAAAGCGTCTATAGGCAAGTTTCATTACGCCGCCGCTACCAGCATACATCGTGAGAATTGTAGTCTTTCTTCAAGCGCGATAACACCGCTGATAGTCTGCGCGAGCAGGACACGAGACGACACCAGCTGTCTCAAGCACTGGCGCCTGCCTCTTGTGACCACAGGAGGCGCCCGTTTCCTGTGGTCACGCATACGTGGAACGCCCTGTAATATCGGTCTAGTGGGGTTGATTCAACGATCCAGACGCACACCAAGCGTTTCCACGGCGGTAGTGGCTTCCTGAAAATTTGTAAACTATGATATATACCTCGCTACTGTCGGCCAAATCCAGCATCACCCCCATGTGATAAACTGTAGACACTGTTCGATTTGTGAGTGTTAGCTGCTGTTATGATCAGAACCGATACGATAGAAAACGACAGGTTTTATTAAATCCGTTGTCTCGGTGTAATACGGTAAGACAAAAACTGACACGGCGTCATTAATTTGTCCTTTAGCTTATACACGCGTGTTCATAATCGAAGCTGCATCGCAGTTGACCTTTACTCCAGAAGCGTCCTGCACTCACGCTCACATGTCTGTCATTTATTGGCTATTTCTCGAAAAAACTTAGAAGGTCAACAAAGGATTCGTAAATAGATTACAGACGTCTTAAACCTTAGATTAACACAAGCGCTCATAACCGCTGTTAAGCGTGACTGAGCTAAGATTTAACCAATTTTAAGGGTGTCCGTGTTAAGTAGGTATTCAAAAGTAAACTGAAGCTCCCTGTGAAACTAATGCTCTGACAGGGTTCTTCAAAACATAAAAAAGTTGCCCACTGCGAAACAAAACGTATCTGTTTGGGCAGATATATCAGGCTAACAAAGCGGCAGCGTTTTTAACGCACAACACCTCCACGTGCACGTCTAAAACCTATTTATAACTTCTTAATTAGTTAGCATTGTTGGCAGACAGATAGTAGAAATACGAGAGGACAAAGCGAAGTTTTTTTTTCTTTCTTTTATCAGACGAATTTTGTAAACAACCGTCACGTTCCAGCGTTACACATAATTTGAAGCCATATAAGAAATGCATTACCTCGACGATGGGGTGTCACGTGGTGCACAGACGTCATGCGACGCCATGACGTCACATGATGACATCAAGACGTAATGAGATCACGTGACGCCACGATGTTGCGTGACGTTATGATATAGCGTGACGCCACGGTCCTTGACCTCTAGACGTCCCTTGACGTCATACACACGCACATAGCATAAGTTTTAATCAAGTGAAAGTTTTTTTTTTTCTCAGAACATTTATTTTTAGTTTGTAGGGAGAGGATGAACGCGAGTGTGGGACCGAGTGACAGAACGCTTCGCACCCTTTCATTATGAGAGAGGCGCGGAAAGCATTTCTAATTCACGAAGCTCTTCGAAGCAAAAGACTCGCTCCGAGTGCCTGCGGACATGCGGTGTTAGAATAGATAAACGGAGCACACGCGTTCAAATCTCATAATGACAAGATAATCCTCACGAGCGAATCGGGTTTAAGCGTCGAGGATGCGCGACACGGGTCAGAGACACGCGTCCTCTTCACATGCAGGATTATGTTTTTTGTTTCCGTGGATCCATAATTTTTAAACAAAATAAAGTCGAGTTATACTCGGGGACAATTTTTTTCTCGCATTTTTGAAGAGAGGAGAAGAGTGCGCGCGCCGCTTTAACCCTTTGATGCTCAGTATTGCCCGGGAGCAACAACTCACTAATGATTTAATTTCTGCCGCGCTATCTGCGCCTCAATAAATTTAGTTCCCTTTGACGCAAGGGAGAAGACAGCTGCGCTTAGCAGTGAAGACTCGAAAGGCATCTTCAAAACAGGCGCAAATATGGCAAATCCAGTTAGAAGAGTCTCTACTGCGCGAAATGCGAAGTGCACCTCTGGCTTCTCTCAGGTCTTAACTGTTTTCAGTCATTGGACGTCAAATAATGCTGCAAATTCCCAAAGTTGCTCATGATCAACATTTCGAAAACCTAATTCCGAAAAACGGTATTCGTTTTTTCTCCGAGACCAAATATCTGTTTTTCTAGTGTGTAGTAAAATCCCGTCGGGATTTCTAGGTCTCCAGCATTTAAAAGTAAAGTTTTGGGCATCAAAGGATATCAGAGCTCAAAAATGGGAGAAGGCACGCGCGCTTGTACCTCCTACTGCATAGATAAAAAAAAATTGTTTCCGAGTAGAGTGATCATGGCGGCCCCTATAGACCGACTCCACTCACTGAGGTCACCCAACAGCGGTGGCGCAGCTGTCGGTACTGCGCATGTGCAAACGATTCACTCCTCCGAATTTTGTTTTCTGCGCACGCGCAGGGCCCACACCTGGAGTGGGAAAAGCGGGCTTGTTTGCAAATACTGTGTTGGTGTGCACTCCGTTTAACATCAAGTCTGAGCGCAGCCAACACATATGCGAACCAATGTAGCCAATCAAGCAGCGCCAAAGCGTACCTGCACCGGGCTGATCGTCTTTCTGCGTCTGCTACCGTCGGCTAAACACCGGGTGTCTCAAATAGCGGCCAGGCTCTTTAAATTGACCACAAGAATCGGTTTTTTAACTTATCATGGTACGATTTTGTGCAGCGTTGCCTGCAGGTGGTGCATTTTTTCTATCAAATTTGCAAAAAGCGAAATTACCTGAGCAAAAAGTATAAAAAGAAAAAAGCTTTACTCCTATGGAAACGCAGCGAAGCCACCGGCCTCCAAACAATCGGAATCAAGTGACCTATTCACCGTCGGGAAATTGACGGCATGCGATCTATACGTCAAATCAGTTCCCGGGTTGAATGTAGCGGGAAAATTCACATCTTGTGGCCAAAACATTCAATTCAATTTCCCCGCTACATTTCGCGGGAAATGGACCTCACGTGGCTCACACACCGATTCGGTTACCCGCTAAACTCTGGCAGTCTCATGACCCAGACACCGATCCAGTTTCCCCGCTACATTTGGCCGGGAAATTCCACGTTCACGTGACCTATACGACCATTTAGTCCCCCCGCTAAATTTAGCAGAAAAATATACGTCACGTGACACCTTACTGCCCTCACAAATTCCCATTAAACCATTCATGCAACGTCGGACTTTTTTTTTCTTTCTTACGCGTGATTGGTTTAATTGGTAATACAAAACGCAAAAAAAAAGAAAAAGAAGAAAAACGATGACGATTAACATCGGGCGTTGCTTGATTGTTCACTCCGTGAATCCGTAGCGTCGGCCGAGCTCGTAAGATGAGAGGACAAGGCGGTCTGAACGAGGCCCGCCGAGGCGGCACACGCTTGCTCGAGCTTCGCGCACCTCCCGGGAGGAGCACTGGCGGTTTAAGGGCCGTCGCGAATGGCGCGTTCGCGCGTCGAGCACGCGCGCTTCAAGCGCGGTATTGTCAAATGTGTGCTCGGCTTATCGAGTGCCCCTCGTAGGTCTCCTATACGGTCCTGCGCGGAGAGCAAGTCGGCTGCTTCTTGCGCAAGGGCTGCGATGACGTCAGAACGACGCCGAACTCTGATTGGCTTTGATCGGAAGGGTGGTGGGTAGACCTGAATGCTAGAGATGCCTCGAAGTCTACCCACTATTTTTTTAGAGCGCAGCTCTTCTGTTGCCCGTTTCCGCGTATAGCGGCGTCGAAGTCAGCGTAACTGCCCCGCTAAATTTAGCGGAAAATTGAATTGGTGTTGAGGTCACATGACATCAAATTTCCCGCTAAATCTAGCGGAGAAACTGTATTTGTTCTAGGGTGACTGGACACGAGGTCATATGACGTCATTTTCCCCGCTAAATTTAGCGGGGAAACTGAATTGGTGTTGAGGTCCTGTAATGTCATTTTTACCACTAACTATAGCGGGGAAACTGAATTGGTGCTGGGGTCAGGAGGAGGGGAGGGGGAGGAGGAAGGGAGAGGAGGGAAAGTGGAGGGGAGGGGAGGAGCAGAGAAGGAGGGTAGGAGGGTAGGGGAGGAGGAGGGGAGGAGCGGAGGGTACAGAGGAGGATGAGAAGAGGAGGGGGAGACGGACGGTAGGCAGAAGAAAATATAAGGAGGAGGTTAAAAGGGTATTCACTTGGGCTAGTTGGTGGTACATTTTCGGATTAAAAGCGCTAAAAGACGAGGACGAGTAAAAGAAGACACACACACAGTAGAGCGCACTTGCAACTGGGGTTTAATCTGATTTAAACCAAAGAAGAAACATTTATGCCTTGTCAACAACCATCCACGTCCTGTAAACACATTGTTCAATAATCTATATAAAATCTTTCTAGCTTCAGCTAACAAAGGACTGAAGATACGCCATCTCTGAATCGTACAATGCTATCGATGGGGCGCTGATGCACGTGTCGCCGTCGCACTTTCTTATGAAAAACGCCTCCGAAATTTCCCTAGTCATTTTGTTACGATTCCTGCTCAGGATAACAGTTTCCTGAAGCTTTGGGCCACAATCACATCGGTTGCAGTGTATCGCAAGATTACCCGAGGGCGAAGATCTTATTGCCAGTGCGTGTTCCCTTAGTCTGTCGTTGATGCACCTTCCGGTTTGTCCTATGTAAACCCTCCCACATGTTAAAGGTATTCTATACACCACTCCTTCCTTGCACTCCACATATTTAGTCCCATGCTTCTTCTTACATATACCCACCCTCAAATCTCCCCTTTCTATTCTTGCACACAGTTTACCCAATTTCTGAGGCGCTGAGAGTAGTACCGGTACTCCATGTTTTTCGCCCACTTTCTTCAGACTATGGCTAACTTTGTGCACATATGGTATCACGGTCGGTCTAACATTCCGCCTGGCCTTTCCACTACCCCTTCCCCTCCCCGAAGTTTTTGTAACAATGCTTCAGCCACATGTTTAATAAGCGTAGGAGGGTACCCTCCATCTTCTAGTTTCTTCACTTGTATACCAAAGCCGTCCACCATTTTGTGTGAGCACGACTTAGTCAGCGAGGCTCCCAAGCACGTAGTGGCAATACCTCTCTTAATAATTTTAGAGTGGTTTGAGTCGTAGGGTAACACCGCTTTCCTTGCTCTGGGGGAGTACATCCAACATACATGGGACGGCATAAATATCAGTTTCAGGTCCAAAAATTGTAAAATGCGCTGTACAGGATCTTTTGTAGTGAAACTCAGACCGGATGCGCAGTTCTTAAAAACATCCAACGTTTTTGAAATAAACTCTGCTCTTTTACTTCCTCCCCCGAGTGGAACAGTACCAGGTAGTCGTCTACATACCTAAATATCCGGATGATATTACCATCTAGTTTCGCTTCAATATCTCTGTCGCATTTTGCTAAAAATAAATCACTCAGCACTGGGGCCACGTTCGTCCCAATACATATACCTTCCTTCTGTATGAATTTCGAACCTTCAAACTCAACATAGGTGGACTCCAGGTAAAAGCTCAACATCTCCAAGAAACTCCTTCCATGGATACCACATTCATTTTGGAACTTAACTTCCCCATAAGTCTCGATTGCTTCTCGTACACTTTCGAAGAGCTCCTTATGAGGTATTGCGTAAAACAGGTTTTCCACATCAAAGGAAACCGCGTGACAGGAACCTGGGTTAGAGTCTCTCAGAAATTGAACCACGCCCTCTGAGTTACACACCTTGAAGGGGTCCTGGCACTGAAGACGTGACAGGTGTCTTTGAAGATAAGATGACATCTGTAGTTGCCATGATCCCCTCTGTGTAACTATAGCCCTGAATGGCATACTCTCCTTATGTGTTTTTACTGAGAAAAAAATCTTAAGATGAAGATCCTTAGCCCGTACTATTGAGGCCTTTAGCCTGTCAAGGCCTAGACCGTGACACATTTCGACGGCCCTATCCTTTACCTTCGTGAGGAAGATCTTTTTCACTTCCTTAAAATTCTTTATGACCGCCTGTTTACTTTTTTTTAGAAAGTCACTCTCAGGGACAAGGACAAAGCCACCCTCCTTATCAGCCACCAGTAGCTTGAGTCCCTCTTTCAAACAGTAAGAGACAACCCGCTCCACCTTATGCCTTTCTGAGGTCCGACCCCCTATCTCCCAGGGAAGTACATCCACTCCGTCTAAAATACATCTATCTCTATCCGTTTGTACTACTCTTTCGCCTACATTTCTGACAAGTGTGAGCAGTTCCTGTGGCTGTAGGTTCGATTCACAGGCAAACTTGGGACCTTTTTCCAAAGTCTTTACGACCGCTTCAGGTGCCTCAGCGTCCCCCATCAACACCACGTTGCACACACCGCTCTTCTTTCCTCTCGTAGGCTTGGGCAATGCCGTCCGTAGACGCTGCCATAAGAATTCTGTGCTTCTTCCAGCTTGTCGGCGACATTCCCTGAACTTCCACTCCGCCACCTTCTCGTCCTTATAGACGGAATAGCACCATACCTTGAGGCCGTCTTGAAGAAGTCTCGCCTGCCTCCAGGTTTCAGCACGCAGAATCTTGGTGATCCTTTTAGCGTGTCCCGTCGACGGAAAAAAAGAAAAAAAGGAGGAGGGTGGTACGCAGGAGGAGATGCAGGAGGAGGAGGATAAGCGGAGGAGGAGGGCACGAGGAGGAGGAGGACGGAACAGGAGGAGAAAAGAAGGATGAGAGGAGGGGGCAGGGTAGGGATAGGGAGGAGGAGTGGAGGAGGAGAAGGAAAGGAGGGGAGAACGAGGAGCAGAGTAGAAGGAGGAGGAGGGAGGGAGATGTGGAGGGGAGGAGGAGGATGGTAGGACAGGAGGGTACGGAGGAGGAGTGGAGGAGGAGAGGATGGTATGTAGGAGAGGTGGAGAAGGAGAGGTGGAGGAGGAAAGAGGAGAGAGGGTAGAGTAGGGAGGAGTGGGGGAGGATGAGAAGAGAAGGAGGAGGGGAAAGGGAGAGGAGGAAAGGAGCAGGGACGGAGGGGAGATGGATGAGTTGTAAAAGATACTAGGAGGAGCAGAGAAGTGGAGGAGGACGGGAGGAGGAGCAGAGGAGAGGTGGAGAGAGAGGAGGGAAGGGTAGTGAGGAGCAGGAGGGGCACATCATTCCCTCCGTACCCTTTTCTCCTCCTCCTCAAGAGCTGCGCTCTAATTTCGCAGTACAGAGATTTGTAAACGTCTTTCATTTTTTTTCGATCATCCAATAAGAAACTTGGCTTTCTGACATCCCCGCAACCCCTGTGCAAGAAGCAGACGAACTTGCGCTCCGCATAGTCGAAACGCACCGTTTACTAACAAATCGGTGTTCGCCCACACTAGGTGTGCGCACATAGCGAGCGCAGAAACACGATTCCCGCGACGCGATGAATGGATGATGGATGCGCAGTGCCGACAGCAGCGCCATCGCAGTGCAGTTACGTCAGAGTGTGTGTGCAGGCCTCACGGACTACTCGAGAAACGTGCAGCGCCTGCCTTATCGTGTTCAAGCTTCCTGCGTCGTAATTGGCTCTTCGGCGCTACTATGGTGCATGGAGCGCGTCTCCGACTGGTGTGCTTAGCGTCCTATCCCGCCCATACATCAAAAGTGGTTCCGAACTGACTACAAATGACGTCATAAAATACGGAGTGTCATGCTGTAGGATGTCGCGATACTGTTGGTTGGTCGTAGAAAGGCTGGAGAAAAGCGCGATCGCACGCGAGTGTCGTTGTCATCACAGCGTCTCAACGGCTGGCTGCCAAAGCTTCCGTGGACTGCCACACTGGAGTGCGACTTGCAGTAGAACAGGCGTCTGCCACATCCATCCCCGCTGCTGGAACACCGCCAGGATCGCCACCGGCGACAGCATGACACTTCTATTGCTTCACCAGGCGGAAATCGAGGGACCACTTTTTTAAACGCGGTAAACACACATGACGCAGACGCGTTCCATGCGCCATAGCAATAGTTATCAGTCAATGTCGCAATCTCATTGGCTCCGGGATGATGATGATGATGATGTGCTCTGGACTAGCCACGCCCCGCGTTTGTTAAGCTGTCGGTGGATGGATGGACAATGATGAACCCTTTGAATCGGGTGGCGACGGGCACCACCTAGCCAGTGTCTTTTTTTCTTTCTCTACATTTTAACGGTGACAACACTCAGGCTGCGCCACTCACGCCGCAGCCCGAAACTCGGGCGAACTTTCGACACACTTGCTTCGTGTCGAGGCGGCGTCGTTGGGACACCTCTCCCTTCTTCGAGTGAAAGAGAGAAAACTTAACGACGCGGTCGAGAGACAGAGATACGAATATAAATATAAATTAAAAAAGAGAAATGATCGGAAAACGGTTTCTTCTTTGGTTCACAGGTATAGCCAAAAGGAGGGATCGCTGAATAAAGCTTTACTCGGTCGACGCCTCTGGAGAAGCGTTTCTTTCCCAACCGTGGCTCGGCAGGGCTAAAAGGAGTCTCAACGCAATCAAAGAGACGTGTAAGCCTTCTCGATCTTGACCCGAGAAAACACATATAAAAATAAACAGGGGTAATAAAAAATGACACGACTCTCTTCTACGGGTATGGTTGAGAGGACCCAAACGACCGTCTGAGATTATAATGTCGCAATTCCAAATCAAAGGTTTCCCAACTGGAGTCACTCGTAGTTTTTTCTTCTGTGTCCACACACCTGATTGGCTATGGGCGAAGAAAACAACAACAACAGTGATACTAGGTTTTCTTTTAGATTGGTATAAAGAAATGTCTCCGTCCTGAACATTTGAAATGGAAATGGCAACGGAAGGAAAGCCTCCGCGCGTGAATAGAGAAAATATAAAAGCTTTCTCTTCATTTGGTTACGTCTTAGAGCCGACACGGGACGAGTTTTAAGCTAAAGAGAGGTAGACGGCGGGATATCTTCTGCATAAATTATGATTTCCTTTTGATCACTACTATTCTGACTTGAATTTTTCGTTCTTTAGAAACAGAAATTCAAAAATAAAAAAAAAATAAAAATAAAAGAAAAAGCGGCAACTTCGAGCTATCATATTTTTTATATATTTTTCGGAAAACACCAGAACGGAACGTATTGTTTTCTGATACTGTTTGAATCTTTGTTGACATTATTTTTATCCCATGGCCTATACGCTTCGTTACAACGTAAGCTCGAGCGCAGCCAACCGCTTTAAGAACAAAAACAGACGCACAGGCTAAGGCCCCGCGGTCTCACCGCTATAATACATCCTACAATAGACAGTCTGCAGATACAGCCTGAGTCATGATTCTTCGATGTACGACAAATCTGTATCGTTACGGTTAGCCATAAAAAAATTAGAGTTTTAGAGAACCGCTTTTGCACATCCGATACGGTGCCCCCCCCCCCCCGGTACGAACTGCGCATGCGCTCGAACTGCCATGAAGAGCTTCTGCACGATGCGCAGTTCGTGCCGGAGGAGCCCATCGTACCGTATATCAGATGTGCAGAAACGGTTTCCTAAAACTCCCTATTATGTCTGCAAGGGACACCGTGCTGTTTTGTATTATGTACTACGGACAGTGGGACTGCGGCTCAAAAGCGCAAGGTCACGGCGCGGGCACTGCTCTTGGTTGGCTTAGCAAGGCTTGATAGCACAACACAGAGAGACGACAAACGCACGCCGTGACGTTGCACTTTTGGCACTGCTTGATTGGCCCCATCGACTCGTAGCTACGCCACCGCTCGGGCTTCTGACGAAGCCAAGTAGAGCAAGGTACCGTTACGCCGGGGGCTCAAACTGCTCACATACATCACACAAAAGACAGTCTGCATACAGATTCGAACGTGAGTCACTGCAATATCCGTGCTTCGAATGCCCCATGGCAATGAGTTCAAGAAGAAAACTTGGCACGCGGCATTCGAACCACGGATGTTGCGGTGACTCGTATCTGCAGACTGTCTTTCGTATGATGTATGGGCAGTGTAACCCTGGCTTTGAGTAAAAGCTATATTCTGAACATAAAAAGAAAAGTTTGCAAGAATTAAAAACGTATATACGACGGACATCAAAATTGATCAAGAAGAAATGTCTCGGAAATCGATAAAAATAGAAGGAACCTTCGAGTTAGCTGTCGTCCAAAAGTCAGCAGCGTCGCGCAGTTTCGTCGACGCGCCAAAGCAGTAACCGCAAGTCGTTGGCTCCGTTACCGCGACCAATAAAAAAGGAGGCCACAAGTCGCGCAAGCGCGACCAACCCACCCTTCGAAACGAAAGTTTGCACATTCGTCTGATTATATACATATTTTTTTCTTTCTTGCTATACCGGCTTTGTTTGGCGCGTCAGCGTACCACCAAACCACGCAACGTGGCGCTGAGCACAGCCTATACGATCTGGAGACACCTTTCTTTTTCTTTTCACCTGACGATGAAACGTGGCGGACGCTAGGAGCCGTCGAAGTCGAACCCCAGCTGCGGGAGTGCCACGTGACATCTGGAAGGATTCCAGGCGACGCGTGGCGTCACGCGTAGTCACGTGCTGCGTACACAGCACCTGATTGGCTGGGATGGCTCGTAGCGTTTGCAGCGGTCCATCCTAAAATCGAAAGGAGTATAGTAGTATGTCCATCCACCGAACTTTGGGTCAGTTTCAATTCCCTGTTTTACGGCAAGCGTTCCCATAAAACGGGTGCAACCGAGAGAATGCGCCGCGGTGGCTCGGCTTCTCTTCGTTGCGTTTTCAGCCGGGTTCTGTCCTGCAATTGATTTTTCCCGCCCGTTTTGTCGCCTTCTTATTACGCGGCGCGGCCGTTTGCTTCCCGAGACAACGACATGGCTAGGGTTCCCAATTCGGATGAGAACGCACGACTTTGTACGGACGATTTCCTCGGTTCTACTGTAAAAGTACTGTAGAGAGATGTATCTGTGTTCGTTTCGCATTAATCGGCACTTTTATGGTAACCTCCTAATCTCATTCCACTTAAATTATATAAACCAAACTTTTTTTTTTTTTTTTGGGGGGGGGAGAGAATTTTGCTTAGCAACGAGGAACCGTGTTCTACATAATTTGTATTTTATTCAAAACAGTATATTAGTATTTTTTAGTTTACACAGTGGAGTGTTTCAGATAATTTGTAATTCTAAGGAATAAATGAAGAAAAAATAACAGGTTAAGAAAGATTTATCTGGAGCAGACTGGCGCTTATGTGGAACAGGGTAAGTGGAACGGCATGTAAGAGGAGCGACAATCCACCTAGCACCTACGTGTTCCAGATAAAAAGAAAAAAAGAAGAAAAAATGAGGCGAACTCGCGTTTCTCGTGTAATAGCATCTTGAAGCAACCCGAGACAGGAATACAAAAGGCGACACCAAGAGAAGAAAAGGAGAACGTCTTTTCTTTTCTCCTGGCGTCACCTTTTTGTTTCTCAGTCTCGGGTGGCTACAAAATGTTCAGTAGAAACCATTTTCTTTTCAAGAACGCCGCCATGTTGAGAATTGCTGCGCCGACGACGCCGTGTAGCGACTTAAAACTGAAATACTAGCTGGTTGTGGCAGCACAGCTATGGTGGGCTAGAATGGGAGGTGTGCACGATCGCTCGCTTCGTCCAGTGGGAGAAAATGGCAAGGCTGCTAGCGGCTCAGCGCGCACCGTTAGCATCGATATGCCCGCAGCAGCGCCACAACGGCACTCCGCCGCACTGGGAGAACTAAAGAAGAAGAATCTGTCTTCACCGTTGATTACAATCGTGAAATGCCGGGTAATTAGTCTTTCCTCGAAATGGAGCTCGCTTACTGCTGACCTTGTTTCTAAGCCGTTGTCTGCGCCAAGTATAGCCCGCCCCAATGTTCAGAATCTTTCGAGTTCGTTTGGGACACCAAACAACGTCGCCTTTCTGCCTGCAGACCTCGTGTTTACGTACACGTGCCTGGCAGCTTGGGACGCACGTGTTTTTGTGGCTGCTTGGTAGCCACAAAGTTGTTGCCGCTACTTGAAAAAGGTAATAAATTACAATTACAAATAACCTAGCCTCCAATGTAATGCATTACCTTAATAAATTACTTTTGCTGAAAAGTAAAATATTACTTTACTCGTTACGTTACAAACTACTTTCACGTTACGTTTTCCCGTGCACTTATCAAGTAAACAACTGAAAAAACTTTGGTGTTTTCAGACATGTTTTAAGCGCTGCTTTTCATATCTCATGCGCCCTCGTTACGGTAGTCCTTGTAACAATAAAATATTCTATTCAAGAGAAATAATGTAGGCGCACTCCATTTACCTGTAACCCGACAAGGCAGAGAAAGCCGCAACCCCACCCGCCATCCTAGCTGCTAGCTTATGATGACCGGAAACGATCCCTGGAATTCTGCAGAAGAAGCTAGCGGTGCGCATGGTCGATAGCAGCGTCTAGCTCAGCAAGAAAATTCGGATGTAAGGAACTGATCTACGAAAGCTCCTTACTGATACGGGCCTTTTAAGCGTAAGCACAACGACTCAAAACTGCGGTCTCTTGCATGTAGCTTGGACGCACTGTCAGCGCATGCACAAAAGGAGTATTGCCATGTAGTACTGAAAAATGCATGGGCGCGAGCGCTCGTGTTTGAGCTTTTGTCGAGCAGGTGGTCGCAGACTCATATTGCTCCAGTTTCTGTTTTATCTTCATATAAAAAAGTAACGACTAATTAAAATAAATGTTACCAATACTTTGGAACAAAATTACATTACAAATTACTGCGGCAAAAAAGTAACGTGGATATTACACAAATACTTGAAAAAGGAACGGAGTACAGTAATCCGTTACTTGTAACAGATCACTTCCCAAGTCTGGTAGCCATAGCGAAATTCTGCAGTGAAGCTTTTGTGGGCCGGCTTTTTCGGAGGCGCAATGGGGGACGGTGGGTGTATCCCTAACGCACATGTTAACATACCCTCCCCCTTCTTCCCCCTCCCCTTCCACCCCCTCTCCCCCTCCCCGTTTATGCTGCTTCGCGGCGACAGTCTGCGGATGGCTCATTAGAAAAATATTAACCCACCTGGCCCACCCGTACAAGCCCCTTGTGAAGGCCCTCGATGTACTTGTTCTTTCACTTTATATTCCCTGAAGTGCAGGGTGGAGCTGCTATCCACTTATCAACTGCACTCCGGCCCGCTAAAACCCACCCCTGCTCCGCATGCTGAATCATGAATTGAGTCACTTTCGGAAGCGCGATCGTCACACCTCCCCCCTACGACAACACAGCTGTTTGGGTAGGCGGCGGTGTGGGTATAGGGAGAACTTGGCTAGAATTAGCTACGGTGAGCTACATTAACTTGACTGGAACTTGGCCGGTTGAATCGAGCTGCCTAATGACAGGCCATCACCTTGCTCTGGAGGCGTGCTCAGGAATGAGGAGGAATGAGGAGGAAGACGGAAAGCGGTAAGATGTTATGATTGAATTTCCACAACGAAGATATATGGAGTGTTTCAAATGCCAGGGGCTCGATCTAAAATGGGCCATAAAAATCGGCGTCTGCACGTACCAATTCTAAACTTTTCCTCAAAGGTGAGTTCACAGGTGGGTTTTACCTTGTAAAATTACAAAAGGCAGCTCCTCTCTGTAAAAGATAGGGCCCAAGTAGTTGGCAGGGTTACTGGCAAATAGCGACGCAGACAACCGAGCCAGTAAAATTATTTTACAATGCCTCCAAGCACTGATGTTGCGTGGTGGCGTTACGAAGATGTACGGCATCACACGCGGCGTCGGTGATAGGGGGCATTAAAAAATAATTTGACTGTTTTGAAACATGCAAGAAGAGCAACATAATTGTAAGAGATATGGGGAAATAACCAAGAGTGATAAACTTATTAAATGCACACTGCCAAAGACGCTTATATTGGCCGAGGAACGCTTTCAGTACGATGATGCTCCATACCGATCTTGGTGCGACTGGTTTTGACGAACCTTTCGAGGCTTCGGAGCTTTAAAAGGGTCCAAAATGGCGATCACAATGGCAACCGACAGCGATGACCCAATCACCTTAAGAGGTTCTGTCGTCTCTATGTTGTTATTTCTTTGTGTCCGGCAAGCAGGTGGGAAGGCAACGGCGCTACTTTCCCAGATCCAGTGACTTTACTATACTCCGTTTCATACTTAGTATAAAACGCTGTCAAAGCTACCGGCGTGAGCGTGTGGCTTCCTCTAGGGGTTTGTTTCCACGAGAACGCGTGCAAACGATCTGCGAGATCAAACCCCATGCTCGCGCCAGCAGCTTTGACAGCGTTGTACACTAAGTATGAAACAGAGTATATATACTGACAAAGCCTGGCAGATCGCCTCGAGAAGCGGCCGCCGAAATGGAAGAGATCTCTCCGCAGCGTGACTGGCGCCCCGCTGTGGCGAGACACCCAAACACACTTCTCCCGAGCGAACAAGTGTGTTTCGAGCCCCCGCCGCTGCAAAAGTTGCGCGCTGATGTCCAGGTTCCCCGAGAAACGGCTCTTTGATACTCTGTGCTACCAGATCCTCGCGCCCCAAATCTGCGACCGGGCACTCTATAGCTCCATCGTCGAACTGCCAGGCTTTGTGAGTACTGTTTACTGTTTACAAACCTGTACCGCCGCTTGCGTCCCAAGCGACTTGCGGTAGCTCCGGCTTTGCAGGCCTGTCGAGCTTACTTATGTCAGCAGTGCTAAAAAGGATAAATACATAAACGGACAACAAGTTGAAGATGTAACGAGGACCTTCAACTGTACAATTGAACGTCTTGGTGAAGACAAGTTGGTTTACAAGAATATTAAAAAAAAATTAATAGATTTCGCGCTTCGTTTTTTTGGCGTTCACCTGGTGGTCAAACGCTTTATCGAATTTTTAAGAAGCGGTGTTAAGGTGGTGCTTTGTCCATTCTTTTTATGGACCTGGAGTTATCTGGGACGTCAAAGGCAAGAGCACAACCTGGTGGCGTTTTTCATGGAAAGTGTCTACAGGCGCACCACAGACGCACCGCGAGGCATTCTCTGTATTGACCTGATTTTTTTATTTACTTTATTGCAGTAACGCGTGCATGTCTACAGGGCCTCCAAGATCGGCGGGTGCCCGGTGTTCACACTCGTGTCGCTCGTAAAGGGATATTCACATGAGGGAGAAATCCCGGGGATTTCTCCACGGCACGCGCATCCCGCGACGAAAATGTCAGGCTTTTCGATGTGCAAAAGCCTCGCGTTTTCGTCTCGTGATGCGCGCGCGCCGGGGAGAAATTCCCGGGATTTCTCCCTTGTGTGAATACCCCTTAAATGAACAGCGTGCTCGCTGTGTTTCATCCGTGGGCCTCAAACGTTATCTGGTCCTTCGTGATAAGAAAGTTTGTTAGCCGCAATATTAAACAGAAGGGCGCAGTCAACAATTGTTTGCCCTGTTTGCTAACCTTGTTTGCTAACTCAAAATACGATTCAGTGAAGATAATTTAATTGATCTAAAATGAAGTGCTCTTCTTGATAGACAATGTTATTGTGCTTTGAGGCCATTAGGAGTTCTGCTGAAAATTTAACCTCCGTTCGGTGGACCTGCATAAAGTCGCTTCTTTTGAAAACAAATTATGCGATACCACTTCACTTCTCGTTTCGTACTGTCTTGTGTTCGTTTTTTTTTAATTGTGTTGCGCCATCTATTTTTAGAAGGGAAAAGGAACCAGCGGGCAAGGATGGGACATCTAGTTGGGAAGACTGTCGTGTTAAGAAAGGGAAGTCAAAGAGAGGAATATGTAAAATAAGAGGGTGGAAACGAAGACTTCGACGTACAGAAAATATATCTATATAATAGGATTTAAATCAGGACCCCACTTAAAGATCTTTTGTCGAAGACATGCGTAATAAACCGATCAACTTTACATTATGGCCAATCGATGAATTAATTGTAATTGACTCTTGCACATTGAAGGATCGGACTGGAACTCTTTTTATTTATTTGTGGCATATTGTAACTACGCTCAAGTAGCAACCTATTGTGACGATTTTAAAACGGGAGGCATGTGGTAGGCGAAATGCAAATGACAATCTCAGTATAGGCGCATCAAGGCGGCTCTTCGCTTATTCGTGAAAACCCCGTAGCTCGTGGAACGCATATTTATTCCCAATTTTACATATTTCATCGATCCCAAAGTTAATCAATACCCGAGACTTGCTTCTCTAGAACAATCTAACAAATTTTCAGCGTGTAAAACAAAAAAAAACAACAAAAGTTCAATTCTTCCCGTCGGTCGTCAAATGATACCATCTCTGGAGCTTTCATTGCCGCCAAATTTACTCCCAAACCCCCAACGAGTTAAGGCAAAACAATGGGCAAAAATAAAAACACGAAACACCAATAAACGACAAAAACTACCGAGGACAAATAAAATAACAAGTTGAAAATACATATAAACTTCGTTACCCCGAGGTCACGAACTCCCAGAACTCGGTTTTAACTGAAGTGGGGAGAAGGATAAAACCAAAGAGCGCCGATTTAGCAAACTGAAGACGACGGCGGCTGTGCAACTTGGCTCGTAAAAGAAACCCGACACAAAGAAGGCGGAGCTAAAAGCAAAGTCGTGTACGCCACCGTCCCCTTATGCAGGTAACCGTCCCCTCCCGAAATGAATGGGGCTCGGGCGACGTGATGTTTTCGCCGAGATCGGAGGGAAAGCTTTTTAGTTTTCATTTGTTTTACTCCTCGTTTTGTCACGCATCTGTGTTTTCTAGACAAGCAGCAGTCTGCTGAAGGTAAAAGACGCCCGGGGGACGCCATTACGAGCTTGCGCGTCTTCTCGCATTAGCGTAAAAATAAAGTGTCGATATAAAACGACACATGAAAGGATACAAAGAAAATGCGTCTTAAAAGACACTTTGCTCACGCTTTGTGGTTTATATATTCGATTGTTTATTCGTCGCCCAGATGTTACGTGTCCTTCGTTTTTCTTTTTCTGTCTTTTTTTTTAAAGAAAATAATCCCCTTAGTTTTTTTAAGAATGGAGGTTTGAAAACAGTCGTGTGCGTGATCAAAGTAGGAGCTCATTAGATTGTTTATGAAACTCTATGCGTAAAAACGTTTTACCGAAAAATACGGACCCTGAAAACCTTACAATAATTTGCACGATTATATAACAAAGAACAAAAAAATACAGGTTGTTGAGTATTTATTATTGCGTGGACTTACGTCATGACAGGGGTCGAAAATAACTTCCGGTTAACGTGCAGGTTGCATGCTTCTAAAAAGAGTCATCCGCGTTATGTTCCGGGTGTTCTCGTATTTATCGTGTTTTTGACGCGTATAGTGTCCGCTGGGCTAGAGGGTACCGCAAAGTTCTGAAGTGTTATGAATATAAAAGCCAGGATTGAGTTCTGAGCGCCTATAGATCTTTTTTCACAAGGGCGCCGCCTTTTTGAATTTTCGTCACTTCCAGTATGGGCGTAAACTTTGTTTTGCCGTCGCCACGCCAGTAAAATACATTTAGGATACAAGCGTAACAGCCACTCATTCTTGTTTTGCCTTCCCTCTATTTTTTGTTTTTTTACTATTTGCAGGTTGAAATGTTTTAATATCTTTTTGTCGCATACCGGATATGCCTACCAGTTGGCTGAGGACAAGAGTAAATGAAAACAAATCTATTGACTTCTCATTTTGATTTTTGCAAGACTGATGAGTTCGTCGCTACAGTCACTCGAAGATTTTCCCGTAGCTTCTTGTCAGGACGCCATGTTTATTGCTAACCCTTCGCCCGTTTTTTATCACTGTCAAAGCTTTAGAGTCCGTACACAGACAACTAGCTGACTCTCAAATTTCTCTAATTATTTAATTTTCAGTCGACAAAAGCTTTAAATTTGTGGTGCATTCTTTTTGCTCATCAAGACAACCACCGAAAGCTGCATGACCGAACGCCATTTTCAGTCCAGTAGAAGTTCGGCCATGTTGGAATGTGCTTGGGTGGGAATACCTGAAGTTCCCGATAGCCTATATCGTTTATGCTTGCGTGAATTTACTCTTATATCGTAAAAAGTGCATTAGGTGCAATAATAAAAAAAATACACACACACACGGGATGGTGGAATAATAAATACCACACGTGAATTGCAAATATTTATAAGTACTAAAATTACAAAGAAAAAATGAAAGACGTTTACAACTCCCTATATTGACGAATTAGAGCGCAGCTCTTGAGGGGAAAGAGGGGAGCGTACTGAGGGGAGGGTATGCCCCCTCCTCATCCGTACAGTCCCCTCCTGTCATGCTCCTCTCCACGTCCTCTGCTCCTCCTCCTCCTCCTGCTCCTCTCTTGAAGTATTTCGATTTTGCAATATACCGTGCTAAACAATCTGAGATATATATAATATATATATATATATATGTGTATATTCTCGCTCACTCCTTGTCCGGAGAAAGGAATTGTAGTTATCACATCTGGAAGCTCCACTCTGTCTAAGTTCTGCCGCTGCCAGAAAACAGGACAGCGGGATCAAGGTGGGAGAAGAAGACTGCGTTAAAGTAAACACTTTCACGAAGCACGACATACTCTCGATGTCATTCTACTTGCTGTCGGCTCTGTCGAAGACTGCTCGGCGTTTTTGACTTCCTCAGCATTAGTCTTGAGCGCGCTCCCCCGAGATGGCACAGCAGAACAGCGAGTGCACGTCCCTCGGAGCCAATGGGATGTTCTTCTGCATGACTGGTAAGGAAGTTCTTTCTCTTGCACGAAATGTTTGGTGAGTCCCGTAGGCGAGAGATACAGAGCTACCACGAGCAAGCCGTTGTCGATCTCGGCGGCACAAAATTTACCAACTTCGTCTCACGTCCCACAGAGATCGATGGGTACACCACAGACCCATACCCATTTAGATGGCCACATGGATAACGAGTACACCACGCTCTCATATGTGCCACTCTGTGATTTCTGAAGGGTGATATCTCTTGCCTGCACAACAAGTACTTGGCATCTCCCCTCATCCTCCTCTCCTTCTCCCCTCCTCCTCCCTCCTCCTCCCTCCAGGAGGAGGGAGGGAGGACGGAGGAGAAGGAAGGCAGGAGGAGGAGGAGAAGATGCAACGCGCGGCTAACTCATGATCCGCGTGTTGCATCATGGGACGTTCCCGTAATGCAACGCGCGGGACCCTCGTGACGTCACTCGTGACGTCACGGTGACGTCATTATGGAAAACATCCCATGATGCAACGCGCGGGTCACAAGTGAGACCCGCGCGTTGCATCATGGGACGTTCATGAGGCGTTGCAACGCGTGGTTACGCCGACGGCGACGACGACGCCGCTCAAGCCGGAAACAAGCTCCTAAGAGCTGCGCTCTAAAAAAAAATAAACAAATAAACAAAAACGATGAATCCGGTCTTTTATTCTAGTCCTATTCTGATAACCCGTCTCCTCTTGTAAAACTGTCTGTCTGTCTCTATTTCTTTCTTAGGAAGCAGCTCTTTTTGTTGATCAACTGTGGGGTAGCAATTTTAGTAATGAGTAAGATTGCGATGAGAGTCCGCTAATTAATTTTGGAATCAAAATTCCTCAAAATGTGCGCACAAATCCTGCCCTCTGATCAACTGAAATATTGATAGTCATTAGAGCACGTTACCCTAGAAAACCAAACCTCGCTAAGTACGGCTTTAACATGTTAATCCTCTCATAATTGCCAAAATAATCCACCAAAAAGTTCGGATAACACGGTTTCCGGAAGCCCTCTCTATTGAACGCTGGAACGATGACAAGCATTCAAATGGGCTCGATAGCGAACTCGAGTGCGCGCGCTAACGTGGGATAAAACACAAAAGAAAACGTGTTCTAGTGGACGGAAACGCGCATCCAAAAGTTGGGAAGATATTTACGTAATGATGGAGGCTGAATTTATACAAGAATAAAGAAAAGAAAAAAGAACCGTGGCACAAAACTATACTCGATATCACACACTTCTGACTTTCATCGTTGCCCGTC
The DNA here is from genome assembly GCA_037355805.1 of Ixodes ricinus. Classification (NCBI taxonomy): domain Eukaryota; kingdom Metazoa; phylum Arthropoda; class Arachnida; order Ixodida; family Ixodidae; genus Ixodes; species Ixodes ricinus. Next base: position 41,241 of record JAZHYW010008349.1, read on the forward strand.
AGAATAACGAGAAAGCAATAAGTTAGTAAGAAAACAAAAACCCGGGCCACTCGATCTCATAGACACCACCTACGAGCCGACGTAGAACGCGGATAATGATACGCCTATAATCACCACCAGGATGAGAACGCGGCAGGGAGGTCTTTCCGTTGTCTCGCCTCCAGCGCGATCTTCCTACCTTAAACCGCAGTTAGACTGGAAACACATCGCACGAAAGACGGTTTCCAAACACTGCATGAGGTGTGTTCATGCCTTGTATGACGGTCCTCCAACATGGTCGTGCATGAACTTTCTGCAGACATGTTCAAAGCATACATGTCTGCATGAAGAAAACATACCTGCATGACGCGTGTTCCCTAAGATATTTTTATCATGCCTGCAGCGAATAGCGTGTTTTTTGTATGATGTGCGAACAGTTTTACAACAGCTTTAGGTAACACCCTAACATCCTTTTTTCCAGAAATCATGTCAAATCGCGAAAAACGTGGCCGGTACAAAGAAGAAAGGAGATCAGGGAAGAGGGCATGTGCTGGGGCTCTCTCAGGCAGCGCCAGACAATGTCCTAGCGGTAAAATCTGAAACCACGGACGCGCTCTTTTTTTTCTTTTTTTTTAAGAAAGGAGAAAATTTTGCATTGAGCCTCCGCTAGATGGACCCTTTTCCGTTTCTCCACGCGCCAGTAGACTGTTTTCTTTTTTCTCCGTATCGCTTTGTTGTATCGCGGAGAGACCACCGCGCTAATTTTCGGCGCTGACTGAGGGATCACACCGGAAGGGACTCTGCGCTACCATATCGTTAACCATCTGGCGCTGCCCATCGCCTTTTTCCAAGCTGCAGGGAGCTCAACGGCTCCGTCGTGGAATTGACAGTGTTTCAAGAATAAAGAAGGCTATGATGACACTTAGGCTTCTCACGAGCTTCGAACGTACACGCGCAACCAAAGTATAGTAGAAGGCAGCTCAGAGCGTGCTGCGGTCCGAACATACCCCTTGCCCCCCCCCCCCCCCGCTCCCTCCCAAAAAGAAATAAAAGTAAAAGACGCCCTTCTCTTCATATACGGTTACTGAACGTAATAATAATAACACTAATGCCAACAAAACAAGTTAGCCATCACAAAATCTTCCTCACCGAAGAAGAAGACACTCTAACGACGTTCGCAGCCACAATAACTCCCACAAGCCCTCAGTCCCATCCCCGTATTCATTCATTATTTCAACCGACCGAAATGCACGAAATAAACTAGAGGGGAAAAAAAGAGAAGGTAAAAAGGAAGGAGGCACATGCGAGCGCCAAAGGACGCTGAGAGAGATGAGCCAAGCTTCACGGGAGTTCGGCGGCCTACCGAGTAATCACAGTAAGAGCCGACTACTACCCAGGAAACAAGCAGCGAAGAAGTCCTGGCGGAATATTCCGCGTGCCACCCTGAGCTTTCTTTTGTGTGTGTGTCCCCTCTTCTTTCTTTCTCTGTTTCTATTTAATCCCCTCATTCTCATCACACCCCTTTCGTTTTCTTTTCCTTTCCTGTTGATGTTATTGCTGCAGAGCTGCCTGCCTTCTTCTAACCCGACCATCGCGTGTGTGTAATGCATGATAGATGAATCCCATTCTTTCATCCCGCGCCGCGTTCGGGACGGCAAGTACATCATCGACGTCGCGATGTCGGAGAAGGTCGGCTCCGCGTTTGCCGCTGCTGTTGGGTTCGGTCGCGCGCGCTTTGCGGGCGGGGGGTGGGTGCGATGCCACGCGCAAGCGGCCAATCTCGTTACCGGAGAAAGAACACCCCCTCGCGTCAAATTCGCATCCCGGAGATGTATCGAGTCCCGCGAGGAATCCGAGCAGCTACCGCCGGCACAATCGTCGATTACGCCCGGGGTCGCTTTTTTCTTTTTCTCTCGTGAATTTTAAAGTGGCTTCGAACACTATTACAAATTTTTCTCCTCAAGTATTATAAAAAAAGAAAGCCCTGAAGCAAGTACAAGGATAAAGGAATACAAAAATATTGATTAAGTTTTCTTCTCCCCTTGTCGTTTCAGTACATCACAAAAAAACTTTTCGCCGATTTTTTTTTTTTTTAGTTACGATAAATAGGGTTATTTGTACTCGTGTTTGCTAAATGCCACTAAAAAGTTGAAAATTAATCCCCTAGATGCTTTGGTCAAGAACGTGGAAACCTTAAAAGAAAAAAAAACGAATGGCAACTGTTCCTGCGTGATAACTCAAAGAAACAAGAACAAACTTCATGAGTAGAAAGTTTTCATCTAGAGTTTTACTTTGAGTTAATCCGAAACAAAGCACTCATTGAGCTGTCAGCAAGGATGCTGACAGCTCAATGAGATAAGAGGCTGTACTCCTTATCTCGTTTCTCTCCCTTATCGGTGCCGGGACGCTTTCATACGTATTCAGATCCGGTGCATGTTCCCTGGAGGTTTGAAGATATCGTTCTCGTTACTTATTTTTTATGTCATATGAACCGATAAACACTGATCGAGTTTGTTTTGATCGACACCGAAACCGGACATCGATAAACACCGAATTTTGTGTTGAATTGAATATACTTTATTCAGCAAAACGTCTTGCAGGATAGGGCAAAAGGCGACTGGGGTCGAATGAGACATAAACCCCAATAAAACACCCCGAATTTATATTTAAAAAAGCCCCGAAACATGGAACCGTAATGATAAACCAAGTAGCCGAAACCAAAACTTTGATACTTTATTATCTCTCCAACGGTGTTTTTTTTTGTTCTTTTTTACTTTTTCGAGCGTTTAATATACATAGTTTTTGTGTTGTTATTTGTATTTTTAACACGGCAACTTTTTATCGAAATCGACCAGTAAAAAACAAGCGGCCAACAGCCATGGCCTAAACCGAGATGTCTCCAGAGGAGCGGATGAGACAGTAAAACTCATCTCGGCGATTGAAACGTCACTTCCACTTTTCCGTGACCTGCGCACGGAGAAAAAGATGTCGCATGTGATTATTTCTTATTTCTCTCGCTTCCAAGGGCTGGAGACGTCACCTGCACGATATTTTTTTCTATTACCTTTTGTAGGGAATGATATCGTGTCTGTGAGTAAGAATTGAATCAGTATTTTCTATACCACCTTAGCGATAATTAAAAAAAACAAATTAGTCGCTAGATGTTTAAACATTAGGTAGTTTTAGCATGGCGCTGTCGTACTATGCTACATTGCTAGCGTGAGCTCGAGATCGGACCTGATAGTATGTTCTTCAGCGTGCGCCAAAAGCCGTACCGTGGCATACCGTGGACACGTTTGCCAGCGGTCAAAAAAGTCAAATTGGACGTTTAGTGATTTATACAGCGTAAGGTCGGACTGCCAGGATGGGGCGACACTTGTTTCCACTGCTGATAAACAATTTCGCCAGTTCAGTACGACTGCTAACCTGGGGTTTTTAACGTGCACCACGCAGTAGTGATACACGACCGCACGCCGGTACGATGCTCATCCAGATCGAAGCGGGCAGGCTTGTGGATCGAATCCATGATCCCTGGTTATCCAGCGGTAACGCTCTGCTACAACCACCCACTCGGGAGTTTGAGTAGACCTTTCCGATCACTCTGATAACGGTACTCGATACTCCGCTGACGCCTTTGCGCATGCCTCGTATCGTTATCGGGTTCCCTTATTAGAGATATACTTGGCAGCAGCGGCAGTGGCACAACGCATCATCTAACTGTCTCCTGTATTTACCGCAGGACGTTGCCCGGCGAGCGATAAAACCAAAGTAACTGCCGAATTCATCTGCGATCTGCTGAATCGTTGCCGGCACAAGCAAGATACAAGCCTTCGCGAGCCTCCGTATCAGTCGCGGCGTCACAGCTGACGACCACCTGCCCGATTGGTCCATCGACATTCCACGTCTCCAGCGGAGGACTACAAAAGTTCGGAACACCAGCAACGGCGCTTCACTTGGCAGCAGCGGCAGTGGCACAACGCATCATCTAACTGTCTCCTGTATTTACCGCAGGACGTTGCCCGGCGAGCGATAAAACCAAAGTAACTGCCGAATTCATCTGCGATCTGCTGAATCGTTGCCGGCACAAGCAAGATACAAGCCTTCGCGAGCCTCCGTATCAGTCGCGGCGTCACAGCTGACGACCACCTGCCCGATTGGTCCATCGACATTCCACGTCTCCAGCGGAGGACTACAAAAGTTCGGAACACCAGCAACGGCGCTTCACTTGGCAGCAGCGGCAGTGGCACAACGCATCATCTAACTGTCTCCTGTATTTACCGCAGGACGTTGCCCGGCGAGCGATAAAACCAAAGTAACTGCCGAATTAATCTGCGATCTGCTGAATCGTTGCCGGCACAAGCAAGATACAAGCCTTCGCGAGCCTCCGTATCAGTCGCGGCGTCACAGCTGACGACCACCTGCCCGATTGGTCCATCGACATTCCACGTCTCCAGCGGAGGACTACAAAAGTTCGGAACACCAGCAACGGCGCTTCACTTGGCAGCAGCGGCAGTGGCACAACGCATCATCTAACTGTCTCCTGTATTTACCGCAGGACGTTGCCCGGCGAGCGATAAAACCAAAGTAACTGCCGAATTCATCTGCGATCTGCTGAATCGTTGCCGGCACAAGCAAGATACAAGCCTTCGCGAGCCTCCGTATCAGTCGCGGCGTCACAGCTGACGACCACCTGCCCGATTGGTCCATCGACATTCCACGTCTCCAGCGGAGGACTACAAAAGTTCGGAACACCAGCAACGGCGCTTCACTTGGCAGCAGCGGCAGTGGCACAACGCATCATCTAACTGTCTCCTGTATTTACCGCAGGACGTTGCCCGGCGAGCGATAAAACCAAAGTAACTGCCGAATTCATCTGCGATCTGCTGAATCGTTGCCGGCACAAGCAAGATACAAGCCTTCGCGAGCCTCCGTATCAGTCGCGGCGTCACAGCTGACGACCACCTGCCCGATTGGTCCATCGACATTCCACGTCTCCAGCGGAGGACTACAAAAGTTCGGAACACCAGCAACGGCGCTTCACTTGGCAGCAGCGGCAGTGGCACAACGCATCATCTAACTGTCTCCTGTATTTACCGCAGGACGTTGCCCGGCGAGCGATAAAACCAAAGTAACTGCCGAATTCATCTGCGATCTGCTGAATCGTTGCCGGCACAAGCAAGATACAAGCCTTCGCGAGCCTCCGTATCAGTCGCGGCGTCACAGCTGACGACCACCTGCCCGATTGGTCCATCGACATTCCACGTCTCCAGCGGAGGACTACAAAAGTTCGGAACACCAGCAACGGCGCTTCACTTGGCAGCAGCGGCAGTGGCACAACGCATCATCTAACTGTCTCCTGTATTTACCGCAGGACGTTGCCCGGCGAGCGATAAAACCAAAGTAACTGCCGAATTCATCTGCGATCTGCTGAATCGTTGCCGGCACAAGCAAGATACAAGCCTTCGCGAGCCTCCGTATCAGTCGCGGCGTCACAGCTGACGACCACCTGCCCGATTGGTCCATCGACATTCCACGTCTCCAGCGGAGGACTACAAAAGTTCGGAACACCAGCAACGGCGCTTCACTTGGCAGCAGCGGCAGTGGCACAACGCATCATCTAACTGTCTCCTGTATTTACCGCAGGTTGGTTACCGTATCTTTTATCTTATTTGTGTGTATAACTGCTGCTGCTGCTGCTGCTGCCTTCCCGTGTTCTCAATTGTATTTCTATTGTGTGTTTTTGAAATGTCTAAGGATATGACTAAGTTGGTAAATGAACTAAAAGATGAGTTAAAAAAAGAGTTTAGGTCAATGAAAGAGGCACTAGAAAGGGATTTCAGAACTGATCTCCGTGAGATAAACACTGAGCTAAAAAGCATAAGCGATGGGATGAATTTCATGAACAAGGAGTTCGAAGAAATTAAGCTTAAGCTCCAGTCTGTTATAAGTGAGAACGCCGTTCTCAAAAAAGAAAATGCTGAACTTAGCCAAAAATGTGGCATGATGGCCGGACTACTGAAAGAAAATGAACTCAGGCTTGTTCAGTGCGAGCAGTACTCGCGACGCTACAACATCGAGGTAAAAGGAATACCTAAAACTGAAACTGATAACGTGAATGATCTGGTATTTAAACTTGGTGACCTCATCGGAGAGCAGATCGCCCTTTCTGATATAGAAGCATGTCATCGTGTTCCCACGAGAGATACGACAAAGAGCAACGTGATAGTGCAATTTCAGCGGCGACAAAAACGAGACTCCGTTCTCGATAAGGCAAAGAAAAAAAGAATAACTTGCCAAGATTTCGGACTGCCGGAAACATCGCCTGTCTATGTCAATGAACACTTGTGCCCCGCCCTGAAAAAGCTGCTAGGAATGGCGGTCTCAAAGAAGCGTGAGCACCAGTGGCGATATGTTTGGATACGTAACTCTAAAATATTTGCAAGGAAGGCAGATGGGACCCCTGTCGTGACTATTTCTGACTCTGGAGATCTTGATAAGATCCGCTAAATACAGCTGACGTGTCTCTTTTTACTGTTCTCTTTTTACTACCATGATTCAAAATCTAGGTGTTCTGACGGTAGATTGTCTAAATACTTTCATACAAAAGCAGACAACTAGGTCGTTGAGTTTATTTCATTTAAATGTTCAATCCGCCAGATTAAAAGAAGATGATCTTTCATTGTTTTTTGACTCAATCCAAACTTCTTTTGATGTGGTCATGATGACTGAAACGTGGTATAAAGATGATGATAATTTTTTTGTTCTTCCAGGCTACACTCATTTCTTTTTAAACCGCAGTCATAGTCGCGGTGGTGGCGTTTCATTGCAAACTCGTGCCTCTGGTTTCGAAATACTCGGTGAATATTCTATTGTGACCCGAGATTATGAGATACTTTGTGTTAAAAAAGGAAATCATATTTACTCTGTTCTATATCGTCCTCCAAATGGTAATGTTTCGAGTTTCATGCAGTTTTTAGAAGCGTTGTTTTGTTTTGCTAATCAAGAGAGGTGCCTCTTGTTTCTGGGTGGTGATTTTAATATAAATATGCTTGAAGACTCTCATCTTAAAGATGATTTTGTTGGTTTATTGACTTCAAACAATATTTCCAATGTAATTATCCCTCCAACACGCGTCACATGCACAACATCGACATTGCTTGATCTGTTTCTAACTAATCATGATGAAAATAACATTAGTGCTGGTGTGCTTAGTAACGGGATCAGCGATCACCTTCCAATAATCATGTTTATCAATAAGAATATGTCGGATAGCACAGTTCCAAACTTTTCAACAATGTCACAAGACATAAGTTCTAGGACACTGGAAGAATTTAGAGAAGCAATCAGCACTATAGACTGGAGTCCTATGTTTAATTCTACAGATGCTGATGAGTGCTACGATTTTTTTATAAGTACTTTCAAAAATGCTTACTCCACCTCATTCCCATATAAATGCATCCGTCCAAACAAGAGAGCTAGGAAGCCGTGGGTAAACGGTCACCTTTTGAAACTCATTAAAAAGAAAAACGTACTTTATGACTCTTTTGTGAAAACACGAGACGAAGAACAATTACGCGAATTCAAAAAGTTCAGAAATTTTGTTAACGCTCAATTAAGACAAGCTAAACAGCTTTATTACGCGGCTAAATTCGACTCATCCTGTTTAAGGCAGCCCGATATTGTTTGGAAGCAACTGAATTCTCTTCTGCGTAGCCAATCTCAAGATAAAGCCATCGTTAACATGACTATAAACAATGAAATTATCTCCGGCAGTGAACTTGCAAATAAATTCAATGATTACTTTGTGAGTGTCGGGCATAGCACTTATAATAGTAATGCCAAAGATAACATTTCCCGCACTAGCGAAACTATGTTTTTGAATCCCACGGATACTGCAGAAGTATTCTCGGTGTTTATGAATATGAAAAATAGCCGTAGTCGTGACTGCGATGACCTCCTAATCAAACCCGTTAAATTTGTACTAGATCTGATATTACCGTGCATAACTCATTTGTATAATCTCATATTATCATCTAGTGTATTTCCTAAAAGCATGCAAGTGGCTAAAGTTTCTGTCCTCTATAAAGGCGGGGATAAAAATGACATGAGTAATTATCGCCCCATATCTATTCTTCCTGTATTTTCGAAACCAATAGAAAAGATAATATATTCTCGACTATTAACCTTTTTTGAAAAATATTCTGTGTTGACGGACTCGCAATTCGGCTTCAGAAGGTGTAGGTCTACAGAATCTGCTTTATTAGTACAAAAAGAGACAATATTAGAAAATTTCGAGAGTAAACTTTTAACATTGGGGATCTTTGTAGATTTCAGCAAAGCATTTGACCGTATAAATCACAGAACACTTCTTGATAAGTTAGATTGTTATGGTATTCGAGGAGTTCCGTTATCACTCATTTCATCTTATTTACAGCACCGTTCCCAATACGTTCAAATTAGTAATAACAAATCTTCTACGCAGCGCATTAGTTCCGGGGTCCCTCAGGGAAGTATTTTAGGCCCACTATTGTTTATAACTTATGTTAATGATATTGTAAATATTGAAACGTCTGCTAAATTTATTATATACGCGGATGACACCAGCATATTTTTTTCTGATTTTAGAGAAGGGGTGCTCACTTTCAAAGCGAATTATTTTTTAAATAAATTAAAATCATGGGTGGTTATGAATTCCCTTGTTATTAACACATCAAAAACAAAGGCCGTTTTATTTCAATGCCCAGGATCGCGCATTACGTTGTCACGCGACTTGTTTTTGGGGGAGTGCGCGATAGAGTGCGTTGACAGTATAAAGACGTTGGGGGTAATATTTTCTTGTCACATGTCTTGGAATAATCATGTTACCTATATTCATAAAAAACTATGCAAAGTTGTCGGAATAATGAATAAATTCAGGCACATACTTCCAGTAAATATTAAAAAACTAATTTACAATGCGTTGTTTTATCCTGTGCTCTGCTACTCCCACCTGGTATGGGGTTCGACTACAAAGGGCAACATTGACAAGTTACGCCTATTGCAGAAAAAGGCACTCAGGATAATCGAAAATGTTCCGCGTGACTATCATTCCCTTCCTCTTTTTGAAAAACATAAAGTCATTGATATAACCAATTTGTATGCACATAGACTGATAGCTAATTATCAACGATCCGTAAGGGAAAATAATGTCATTTCTTTAGATCTTGGTAATCTAGAAGCAAACGAGTCTGTATACCCATCGCGACGTAGGCCCCCTGGCGTATTCCCTTTTCAAGGACGAATTTTGGACTACAAAGATATCGCCACCAATTACCACTTTTTTTAAACACCCTGTTTTCCCGTGATACCGAAATGCACTCTGTTAGTCATCGTTCCATTCAAGAAGCTTTATAATAAGTAACCACCACTTTTTTGTGTATTGTTGTTTGCGAAGTTGAATTCTTTATGTTTTTCTTGTGTTTATCCTCTGGATAGCAAATGTATGTGTGTGCATATTCGTTCTTTTTTGTCTGTATGTGCCAGTGCCGCTCTTACCTTGTTCTGGGGCGCTGGGACTCGTCAAGCTGCAGGCCTGCAGCTTTTTTTCCAGCTCCCCTGTCACAAATGTACTGTTTGTGGCAAAATAAACGAATTTGAATTTGAATTTGAATGATCTACTGAAACTCCTAGTGTCCGTGATTGGTCTGCCGTGTTACGACGACATTCGTCCACGCTGGAGAGGAGCAATTTGGCCGATGAAATACGGTTGCTAACCTGTGTAAATCCACGTGAATCGTATAGTAATGATGAGAGGAACGCACGGTGTTATGGTGCACGCCATAACATCGCGCTACATAAAAGGGCGGAAAGGGGGGGGGGGGTGCGGAGAGGGAGCCGGGTCAGCGAGTAGCCGAGGCGGAATTCCTCATTTAGGATTCGACTAAGGGCACCGTCAGATTTTGTGATCGCGCTCAGTTGAGTGCAGAAAGAGAAGAAACTGAACAGACTGACTGTGATGACGCTGTAGACTAATTCGCATCAACGAGATGAAGAGAAGTTATGTCTTAGGAATTAAAAACAGCGCGAAAAGACGAGGACCAGACAAAGAAGTGACACGGACGCAGCGCTGACTTGCAACTGAGTTTATTGAACGCAAAATCGCAATATATACTTGCGTTGTCACGAACAAAAAAGCAGAAGTTATGTCGTAGTTTTTTTTTTTTTTTTGCAGTGCCATGACGTATTAATTTTTGTTTTATGTTTGTTCCGTGAAGGGTCAAAGGAGGCATATGCTATGTCGGAAACCTAAAGATAACTTTTCTGTTGATGCTGTGGCAATAACGGTATCTTATTGACATGGCTGTGTTGATGTCAATAACTGTTTTTTTTCTCATTCTGCGTGGTTCATAGTTATTTGGAAATAATTGAGTTTCTGAAATTCTGCATATTTTTTTTTATTACCACAAGTTATGGGTGTGAGGAAAAAATTACAATGCGGCTTGACAGGAGCTTATATTGTTTGGTATTTTTCTAACGTGTGTTTTCTGTACGATGGATGTGCTGTGAAAGTCCACTTTCGTGGAAACGTGTTATTTCACATAATATTATCGTCGTCGTCATCATCATCACCCGGGGTGCAAAAAAAAAACTACTTGCAATGGGTGCCATCGGACCTAGGTACGCCACTGGATATACGTTAGAATCAAAATGAATTAAGGTGAGAATTTAGCTCAAACCTCCAATCAACTTTATCCTCGCTCCACACCTTATCCTCATCGCTGGAGGCTCAGAAGTCAGTAGCCAATTTTTCAAAACAATTCAAGGAGTAAAAACATATTTTCAATCAATCAATTTGTGGTTTCGCTCCACGTGGTCCGAACTACGGTTAGCTAACGCACTCGGACACTGATCTACCAAAATACTTCAGCTACTCTCCACAACTGCGCAAGGCTCAACCTGAAAAATTGCTTCAGTGTCCTTTTACGAGAGGGGGAGTATAGGGAGAAAATGGTTAGGAGGTATCATTCTATCAAATTGGGTTAGGAACGTTCAATCTCCCCTACAGCGGCGAGGCAGCGTGTCACGTAGACGCTGAAATTGGGACATAAATTGGATCTCCGGTATAGAGAAGCCGCCGGCACCGGTCCCTGCGTGCGCCTTGTGCCGGTTGGACCTCTAACCGTTTCCTTTAATTGGTTTCGAAATCGATAATGAGCTAATGACAAGCTGAGCGAAGACGCCACGAGAAACGGGATATTTGGGAGTCTCTCCGTAACAATGGAATCTGTCAGTGATATAAAAAAAGAAGGGGGGGGGGGGAGGGTAAGGCGCTAGTAATTAGAGAGTTTTAATAGATCGTTCCAATAACCCCGATTACGATACGATGCTCGAGCAAGGGCGCCGGCATCTAAAAAGTATAAAAAATATCGAAAAAACTTTCTATCATCCTTTGAATAGGTGCGATCAAGCGTAAGGTCTGTGAGATATCACGTCGCTTGAAAGGAGGTGGAAGTCAGTATGGTCGGATCGTACAACCGGTACAACGTGACACGTGAAAATGATTAAAAAAAGTTCTCGACAGCCTAAGTCGGAGTGACACTGTTCAGACATCATAAACAAAAAACAGGGAGTTCGCATGTATACATCACGACAAAATTATTGGCAGACACTTCTCAAGGATATTTGGAGCACGCTCGCCTCACCATGCGCATGTATGGTTCACAACATGCCTGCAGACGGTGTTTAAAGCGCGAAACACATGTACGACGAAACCGTCCGATCGGACGTGCGGACTGCCGGAATGACCTTGGGGGATCGAGGGTTTTCGTAGCACCGGAGACCGTTGAAAACCCTCGCCTCTGACCGTCGTATTGCGTGGTCGGACGTCGGATCGGACGGTTTCGTCGTAGATGTGTTTCGCGCTTAAGGGACCAATGCGACAGAACCAGCGTACGAGGAAAAACACACGTCAGGCAATGTGTACAGACTGGCTTTCGTATGATGTAGTAGCCATGTGAACGCGGCTTAAACTCATCGGATGCGAGCGTACACTAAATTGCTGATATGTGCAGAGATGGTTGAAGTAAAAGACATGGAGGAAGAAAAAAATGGGGTTCTGTTTTTGTGATGGTTCGTTGGAGACTGCATCAAAATGCGATGGCACTGATTGTATTTTACGAAAGCTTGCTTCTACATCCCTAGCAGCCAGGCATCGCTCTCTCTCTCTCTCTTTTCCGTAGTCTCTCTTTGATGCGTCGGGCATGGTCATACGAAGAAAAAGTGAAGGAAAGAACGAGATGAGAGCGCTCGGCGACGTCACAGTGCCTAGCTCTGATTGGAAGAATTATACCCAATTCACAGGGCAAGCGTAAAGGTACCTTTGGCACAGGTACCTGTAGTAAAGGGAGCTGGAGATCGTAATCAATCAGCGCATAAAGTTCCTTTCGTTAAGGGAGGTCCAGTGTTAAACGGAGCTCGCAAAGCTCCCTTTACAGCTACAGGAGTAGCCACGGACCCACGAACTCAAAATAAAAATCACGGATATATAAATATATCTTGTTTAATAGATTGTAACAAATTGACAATATATAAGTAGCAAAATATGAAATGATTATGAACACAAATGTGAAGGAATAATACATTAACGAGGAACGCATACGCCAGCTATACTCGGTTTCACCTTATGATGTACCGCAGGAAAGGCTACAAGCGCGAGCTTCTTGCTCTAGGGCACATCTTGGCGGCACAAGCTCTCGTGCATTAGGGGCAGCTGCCAATTCTATGAGCTCGCGCTTCTAACCTTCGCTGCGGTACAACATAAGGTGAAACGGAGTATAGCAGGTAGCAGCGGCGGCACGTGGAAAACAATGCCTGCTATACGAACCCGAACGCGATGGACCACTGCGAGGTCTTTTTCGAGGTTGTAAACGAGTCGTCCGACTCTCTCACACAGGACCTTGTATCCTCGTCGTCGTCCATCCCTTTTGATGGCGTGACTTCCGTAACTGTGAGACTCCGACTTGGTTCGTTTCTGCCGGGCACTATTTAGCTACTTCAGTGAGAACTTTGCGGGAAAATGGAGCTGCAAATAGAAAAAGGCGACCAACCTCGCAATGGAAACTCGTAAATGCAGATGATTTAGGGCCAGTGTGGCCAGACGGGTCGGCCGTTTTAAAAGCGAGACTCATTTAGGTGCGCCCTTAGTCTTAGAGAGAAAAAAAATAAAGTGCCACAAAAGCAAACACAGATATTATTTAGGTTTTAAATGTGATATTTTACACACAATAATCAAAAACTGCGCGTCAAACCGATTTCAATGAATAATTGTGTATCACGTGCTCCTCTCGCGGTTTAGCAGGAATGCAATCGTCATCAAATTAAAGTGCTCTGTTTATTTATCGTGTGATCAAGGACGCCGTTTGCTGCAGGTTCCTATACAGGACCTAAGCTAAAGGTACCTTTACGCTGCCGTGTGAAATGGGTATTAGGGAGTAGACGCAAAGGATAGCTGCCTTTGTTTCTACGCACTGTTCGAAACGCGTTCTAACACCAAACAACAAACAAATGTTGAGTTTGTTCGTTGTGAGCTTTTTTTTTTTTTTGTCCATAAAGGACGCGAAAACTTGAAGCGATCCTCGATCCGTATAATTCTGCATAAAACGCCTGTGCATAAAAAGCGAAACTTAAAAACAACTAGTTCATAATTTTCTGTAATCAGTTATCGAGAGGGTAAATCCTTCTCATCGTCGGTCGCGTATAACGAATCGCAGACATCTAAAACATACTTTCGCGACGCAGAAAAACAAAAAGAAAAAAAGAAAACGAAAAATAAGGGAGCGAGTTTTAGCTGAAATCCAGACTTCGAGCGGAATGCGATGAATGCGGTATGCAAGTCAAGTACCGGTCTCTCTCCTCCCCCTCCCCCTCTCCCCTCCTCTCTCTTACTCCCTCGTTCCCTCTTTCCGTTTTCCGCCAAGTTGGAGAATCCATGGGCCGTTCTGAATCGCTAATGAGACTATTACGGCACGCACGAACCAGGCTCTCGCGCGGCACAATACGGCGTCCGGCAACCGTTATGTCGTCATCAGTATACCGTTCCGGCACTCGGCAGTCTGTCACGCGACACAGGGAACCAAACGGTCCGACGCCGGCAGCCTGAATGGAAAGTCGGGTACAGATCGAGCTACCATTGTCGCGCCATCTCTCGACGCGGGAGACTTCGACGTGTCTGTTGCTCCGCTTCTCGAACAGTTTGATTCCCCGAAACAATTTACGCCTCCCGAGTCAAACGAATCGTTGACCCTTTTGAAGGAACCGCAGAAACTGGTCCCTTAGAGCCGCCTTCACATTGCTAATACGTCGTGCAAGAGACAGTGTGCGGACACTTTCTGAGGCCGTAGATTTTTTTGTATGACCGTATTCTCACAATGGTACATTTACACACACATGCACATTCGTGCAGATATAAATATATATATATATATATATATATATATAATATATATATATATATATATAACATAATACGTAAAACGTATATGTATATAATACATATATATAAACATATATTATTTTTTGTTGTTTATAATTAGCTAGCTTTCTAAATTTCCTTTTCGGCTGCTCTTATTGTTGGCATGTATTTTCGTGTGGTGACCAATACACTTGTTTAGAGTCTCCCCATGCTTCGAGACCAAAAAAACTAGGTAAAGATTGTCTTTTTTTTTTTTTTTTTTACGAAAGAAAATGATTAGCGAGGAAAGCGCAGCCTCTAAATGTCATCTTCGCGTTTAAATATATAATCGTATGCTCAGGTGACTTTCTTCAAAAGGTTCCCGAAAACTAGATTATAATTCTGACCGAGACACAATTTCTGAACGAAGTTCACGTATAGACCAGCTCATGTTTACAAACAAACCCGAGCGCCCCTAGCGGACGTCACCGGCGCCGCGCGTGCGCGATGGGGGTGTGGGCAAGAAGCTCGCCGTCGCCCATAAATAAATCCATTGGAATGCGACGTTGTCGGCATCGGTGTGAGTCCCCGTGCTCTTTTTTAGCCTTGGAATTGTTGATTTTACGTGTTCCTGGCAATGCCTGGCTACTTAGCGGCCTAGGCGAAATTAACGAGGTTCGTTACACAGCAAAACTTCGCGTGAATAACGTGACATGCGGCGATTCGTTCCACGTGGACGCCGCAGAATGGACGCTAAAGCCTGATTCACACGATGAGGATCTGCTCGCTATTTTCAGTCATGACGTCGCTCCGGTTGCAAAAGCGTGAACGTTGCTGAGATGTCGACGTGATACTGAAAATCGCAAGCAGAATCGGACCACGTGAATCAGGCATAACAAGTCGGTGATGGCCACTGGTAACACTTATGAACATCTCCTTGTATCTATTGCTTACACCGAGGCTACTATCCCAACCAACCTTTAAACTTAAAAAGTCTTTTGAGGCCTGTACTTACTCCTTATCGCAATTACCGGGCCAACGTTTGGTCTACCAGCCGCCGTGGTTTGAACAAGCAGACGACAACAGGCAGAAACGTTTGAGAGAGCAGACGAAAATTCAAATGATCAGGCAGCCGTTTGAACTTGATGACGCACTGAACGTATGTCCGCAGGTTGTCCGTACAAGTTGGCGGTTTTTCCGCGTTCATGCTGGAACAAAACAAGTAATTCTGACGACCACAAGTATCCGTGAATTCAACCCGAAGTGCTTCCCGCACAAGCAAGCGTGGTCGGATGGCGTCTGGTTTTTCATTTTCACGGCCCCTATCCACGTTCCCGGACGAACCGAGCAGGCAAAAACACCCATAAAAACTGGCCTTCAAACCTTCTCCGATTCCTTTGGTACAGCCCCAGTCACGGCGTTTTGAGGAAAAGACAAGGTTTTGTCTGGTTTCTTCAAAAACAACTCAGGAATGCACGTCCCGCGGTTGACTTCAGCAAACAAACCCAGGCCGGAAGCGCGCCCGACGCGCCACCACCACGCCGTTACGTAGCAAAGCCGAGTTTGTGTATAGATACGAAATTAAGATGTGATATTATCATCATAAACATCATCATCGTCAAAATTATATTATTAGTGCTCAATTACTACTATTTTTATGGTTAGTATTGGTATTAGCTAACAAAGGAATATACATAGCGGTACGCTTCAGCTGTGTCGGCAAAAAACTGAATTTTCTTGTTTGTGGTTGATCAGAGAAATCTCTAAAGCACTGGTCAGAGTGAAACGCTCGTGCCCAGACCGTGCTAGGCGAGGCTCAATTTCTTTGTTAATTAGTAAACACCGGGCCGTGGCAACACCACCTACAATAATCGAAGCCTCCGCATCGTCCCCTCTCCCTTCATAAAACGTCATCACAGTCGGACCGCGCTAACTCGGCTATTTGGCCCGAGTCCGACCTTCGACGCGCTGATTGGACAGAAGCCCCGGCCGAACACTGAAGCAGCCCTCGTGCCCAATCTCAAGCAGACTTGTGCCTATCTCAAATACTCTACTCAAGATACAGTATTTCAAATACGTTTAGAAGTCTCTTGGTATCTTGCAAAGACTTTTGATCAAGAGTATTTGATAATCTATCTTAATTACATTTCTGAGTATCTGTACTCATTATCTTGAATACATTTTTTACATTCCGCTATTTTTCGAGTTTTTCGGTATGAAGTCGGCGTGGGCGTGGCACGAGAAAACGTGAACATTCTTTCGAGCAACCAAATCCTGTTGCTAGCTCTCATAAGCTACTGTGACTTAGATTGAGCTCGTGAAAACGTCGCTTTTGTGCCGACTGTGACTCATATATCCCCCCAAAGTTCGTACAATGAAGGTTTTCCCCTCACCTTCCCAAAGGCGCCTTTTGTTTTTTAGAGTTTCCCTCAAAAAATGCTCAAACAGAAGAGGTGGTTTTACGGAAGTAAAGATTGCCACACTCAGGCGCAACGCAGAACGGGACACCCACGACAACAATGCAGGCCTCACTGTCAAGCAAATAACAAATAGAAGAAAATGAGAAGTGGAAACCAAAATAAGTCACTTTTTTTTGCTTGTATATTTGACCCCTCTACGGCAAAACGTCGAGGTTTTTTTTGTTTTTGTTTTTTCTTCTTTGTCGTCAGTACGGCACTTATTGCTCTCGCGAGCACTGTCTGTAAGTGAACATTGATAAGCAGAGAACAGGACAGGAAACGAACTACGAGGAGGATGACCTCTCAAAATCCCAACAAAGCGTCCCCCCAAGTTGAGTGCCTTTACTGAACGCAACCTACTTGAAGAAGCTGCGACCAGTGCCGTCGCTATTATGTGGGCTCTCTTTGTTATCCATCCGCTTATTTCCGTACGCCAAGTTCGTTTTCAGTGAACTCCCCATATATATATAGGCAATATGAATGGTAGCTAAACGATGCGTCTAAGGTGCGCCACAGACGTGATATTCAGTTATGTCAAATAAAGCTAGACCGACATTTTTTTTCTTGTCCCAGGAATGTTTTGTAACATGTATCAGTGATATCCTGTTACTTATAGTTGGACTGCATAAAATAGCCCTACGATGTTTTTCTTCTTTTTGCTCGTTCGTGTTGTTGCGTGCTGAGAAACCATTCTGGTAAACCAGATATGTGCAACTGTATAATTTTGTTTGTCACTGACGTCCATACAAATTACGCAATGCGGAAGTATCTTCAGAAGTAAGTGAATTACATTTCTAAGTATTTATACTCTACTCAAGATACCTTAAAGTGAAAGTAACTTGAGTAGTATTTTAAATACTTTACGAAGCAGGTATTTTGTAACTTAACTTAAGTACTTTTATTGAGTATTTTGTCCGACGCTGATCTCAAGCCTCGATCGATCTGAGTGTGATGATGGTGCGGAGTCCTTGTGCTCATCTAGGTGGTCTTGGCTGTGGGGACCGCAAGCTCCATAACGAGCCCCTTATAATTCGATCTGCCCAATAACAGGAAAGTCTTTGTTTAGGTTGTTTAATATTTTATTGATTAGATAAATCATGTTTATTATGGTTGCTTACGAAACAGCTGAAGGCCTTTTTCATAAAACACACATTTCAACGTAGAAGAGCTGCAAACATGATACACACGGATATCCGTATTATTCTAAATTTTTTAAAAGAAAACAGCGTTGTACAAAATATATCAATGTAGAAAAACTGCGTATTTTTGTTTTTAAATATATACTGAGTATACAAAACATATGGTATATGAGACAAAGTCTAGATAAAATACATTAATATGTTAACACTTTGTCTCAACTAGCCCGCGAAAGTAGACATAAACAAGATGTTCATGATTCATTATTTATAACTATAATTAACTTAGACGAGCTAATTATACCAATAACTTTTCTCGTACTACTTACAAAATTTTATTTTGACTAACAAAATGTACCCCGCAATGATGATCAATTAAAATTTTTGTTGATGATGCGTACAACTCGCTTTTATACGCTGAGCGTGTTCACTTGCAGAAATAAATATCAGCTTCCATACAAGGAAGGCTAATTACCGTAAAGTATCGAGCGAACACGAGTACTTAGGAGTGTGAAAGCACAATGATGAGTATTAGACAATCTCGTTAAACGCGTCATTCTTCTCAGCGTACCTACGAGCTCAAAACAACAAAGTTCACATCAAAGCAGCATGCTTACAATTTTTACAGAGGAGTTGTTAAGGCCTAGTTTCCCCAGTAACGTGTCCGTCAGCAAACAAATGATGACACAAAACTCTGGATAACTACCGCCATCTATCAGCCGACGGCGGCAACCAGGCAATTGGCTTGCCAGTTGTCTGGTTGCCGCCGTCGCTCATAGCTGGCGGCAACCTTTCCAGCCTTTCCATTCTGGCTTGCCGACTTGCGGCCGGCCATTGCTTCATTCCCACCACAGTACAGCTTCGCTGGTCTTCCTTCTTCACCAGAGTGTAAAGGCTGAAAGTTTTCTTTATTTTTGTTTACCTCAAGATGGATTCCCGCTGCTTTCTGCGAATATCGGTGTTCTTCCACGCCATCCTTGTTCCCGCATGCGTGGCGGTCTCACGGCCAAACTTGGAACTCCTTGGGAATTCAAGGTCACCGCTGTGGCGTCCAAACAGGATGGTGGACCTGAGTCATCACTTCAACAACAGCACCATCTACTGGTCGGAAGATGGGCGGTTTTCCCTGAACGTCACCATTTTCAACGACACGCAAGAAGGCTGGTAAGAAGACGGGAGGAGTCACTGAACCACGATACATCAAAATAGCAAACGACCACACACAGTACTCGGCGCTCGAGGAATCCCGGACAGAAGCTCACCGGACAAAAGCTCACCGGATTTTTTATAGACTCGGAAAAAAGCTTACAGCTCTTACCCGTGAACCCGGACAAAAGCTCGCCCAGATAAACTTGCTTGCTTTTCTATAAGAGCTCGAATAGCATGACAAATTAAGCAGCGCATTTCATGAAAAAGTATTTATGACTCGCGCAAGCTATGTTCTTATTTAAGAAAAGTATGTTTATTGCTCAAAATTTTAAAGGCTAATATATTCTCCCACTGCCTCCAGCAGTTTCGGCATGTCTCTGTGAAGCTGGTAGCCCACAGAAAGTTTCATCAGGCGGTTCTGAAGACTCTTTGTTGCCTTCCCAACCCTCTTTATTGGGAGTTCACCTTGGCGTGCTTGCAGCGAAGCTATGCTGACCAACGCTTCATCCCGTTGAAAACATTCGATCAGCCTCCAGACACTTGGATGGTCCTGACCTTACAAGCTTGTGGAACCCGTTGTTCTACCCTTCACACGAGTTACTGGTCCCGTCCACGCCTCTAATCATGGCCTCATGCACATTCCACAGAGTCGGGAGGAAATTTCGGTCGTCGTCGAGTAAAGCACGGTCATCTTGAGTGCTCCACTCCTATAAAAAGTCCAAGCACAACCTCTAAATGTTCACCTTGGTTTTTAGTTAACGGGGCTCAAAGAATATACTTTTCAGAGGGCTCTTGACGTGACCACATTTAGCCCATGGTTTGCCCAGCCGATTTCGCTATGAAGAAAGCTTTTGTCCGGTGAGCTTCTGTCGTGTTACCGTGCTCGATAGCGACAGCTGTTGTGTTGTTGAAAGACGTGCTTTAAAATCGCAGGAGCCTCACTGCTCGTTCAACATACAAAAGACAGGCTGCAAACACGGAGCGAAGCGTGTTTCTTCCCTCTACGAGAGTCCTTGTCACATTGGTCATAGAGAAATTGTCGGAAGACATGTTCGAAGAATACATATGCATGAACGCCAACATGCATGCATCGAGGCGTCTCCAAAGATGGCTCTGGCGTCGTGTCTGCAGTGCACGCTGCGCATCTTGTTTACTAATGAGCGAGCAGCGTGGCTGTGGCCGAGCGTCGACTGTCCCGCGCAAATCCCTCGTCGGAACCAATCTCTGAAATCTATCGAAGCCGTTCGAAGAATGATGGGGCACAAAACATGTTTAGACTTAGAAAAAAAAGTCAGAGTTAGTGGCATTGAGCATGCTGAAACGCCATGCTCGGTGCCTAAGCGCAGTAATTTTTTTTTGTGTTCTTAAGCGATGAGATTTTTGAAGGATTTTTAGGCCACTTCGAGGTATGTTTCTGGCCGTTTATTTTCGCCGTAATGTGAAAATAAGATCGCATGGCTTGACGTCATGTGACCTATACGCAAATTCAGTTCCCCCGCTAGATTTAGCGGGAAAATTGACGTCACCTGACCTCAACACCAATCCAGTGTCCCCGCTACCCACTAATTTTAGCGGGAAAACGATGTCATATATGACCTCATGTCACGTGGCCTATAGACAAATTCAGTTTCCCCGCTAGATTTAGCGGGAAACTTGACCTCACCAGACCTCAAAACCAATCCAGTTTACCCGCTAAAATTTAGTGGGGAAAACGACGTCGCATGGCTCGATGTCACGTGACCTACACACAAATTCAGTTTATCCGCTAAATTTAGCGGGGCAATTGACACGCGACCTGGCGCGGCTTTCGTCAATTATGTCCGCAGCTAATCGCTTAATTAGACAGCAACATACTTAGTCGGTTCTGCCCCGAATCGTGTCGGCGAATGTTTCAAGGTCTATACGGTTATGTTTCAGCTTCCTCGCTCGCCGAGCTTGTTCGGAAGATTTCGGCGACTGGCTTTCTCTCTCTCTTTCTCCAGAAATTTGCCGAAAAGTATGAGCACTAGCACGTTTGACTGTGCACGTTATAGTCACTGATGCCTGAAGAAAAAAAAGCGTGGCCTTGTGTGTTCACGATTCTCGCTTTCTGATTCGTTCTTCGTCTTTAATTTATCGGCTTAATGCCGCCATCTCGTTGTCTGCAAAACAATAATGAGGTGCACGTGACCCGTCACGCCGGGCGATTTCTTAAAGTGTCATCGGCTATAAAATCGGGATCAGGTGCTTCGCTGAAAGAAAGTCGGCGCGACAAATAATATCGCGTATAATTCAATTTGAGGAGTCGAACTGAGCTAGGTTGAACTGACGAGTTCGCCTAACCAAACAATGTTTCTTGCAAATAACCCAAAACACGACCACACACAAAACAAAATTCATTTTGCACGTTTTTAACACAAACGGGAAACATTGCTCGCCTCCCCAAACTCATTTGGAAAAGCTTGACCGCATCGCAGCAAACTCTCATCTTCGAGAAAACAAGGCCACCGAAAGAAGGAACGCTTTTTTTTCTTCCCCCGAACGTACCCTTTCTTCGTCGCCGCAATCGAGGACGCTATAAATAAACAGCGATCGTTTCAGAACGCGATCGAGCCGATGCAGGCAATTGCTGTATGTGCGCGCGTTCGCAGAGGGGGCGCTCCTTGCACAATGCGTTGCTATAGAGAGCCTAGGTTTAAGAGAGGGAGCGGTTCAAAGCATGGAGAGCGTTCGCCCCTCCAGCGCCGATTAGTCGCACGTACGCATGCGCAGCGTTGTCGCGTCGTGAGAAAGGAGGCCGGCTGAGAAGGAGACACGCTTGCAAACGATCGACGATTTCCTTTCGTTACCTCATCGCAGCTCGCATTGCGAAACTCGGGCCCATGCAAAAACCACGCGACCCCCGAGCGTGTAGTTGGAATGTACTCTGAAATCTAGGCACCGTATGCGTTGCCCCCGACGCAAACGAAGCGTAGCCTTCAAAGAGCACGAGTGTTCGCGATGGGGCAGCAGGTGTCGACGAATGCGCGGATCGGACGAGAGATGGCTGCTTTAACGCGCGCATCCATTAAATTTCTATCAATGGGAACAACCGCCGCGTCGCGCCGTGGCCGAGATGATCGAGCTCAGCGGGAATTGTTCGCATGCTCCTTTTCAATGTTCGCGTCGAAGCTTCCTCTTTTCTTTGTTGTCTAGCTCTTCCGAATATGTTCTTCTTTTTTTTTTTTCTTGAACGCAACGTGTTAAGTTGTT
This sequence comes from Ixodes ricinus, assembly GCA_037355805.1. Classification (NCBI taxonomy): domain Eukaryota; kingdom Metazoa; phylum Arthropoda; class Arachnida; order Ixodida; family Ixodidae; genus Ixodes; species Ixodes ricinus. The sequence goes on from JAZHYW010008349.1 coordinate 63,623, forward strand.
GGTGTTTTTCTTTCCGCAACGAATACGGGAAGCGCCGCCTTTACGATCGTGGGCAGTTGTGAGCGGCGGGCTCGCTCCATACTTCCTATAGGAGACAAGGTTTGCGCCTTTCTTTCCCCCGAAACGTCGACCACTATGGTGGATTCACGCAGGGCGGCCAGCGCTTCGTGCAGTGTCTCACAAGGTGCGCGACACTATGCATGCACCGAGAAACCGAGGGAGACGAGGAGACGACAGAACGTCAGAACGCCGAGCTTTGGTTGGAAGGAATAGTGGGTAGAGCTAAAGCTATAGCTGCCTTCGTCTCCACTGCGCTCGTGGAACGCGTTAGAAGAACGCGGAACGGCGGTGTCCAGCGTTTGGTTCTTGCATTCGAACGCCTGTGTCTACAGCCGTAACTTTCCTCAAGCACAAACCTGAAAAAAAGAAAATTGCATTTCGTGCGGGCACTTTACTTTTAATTGTTTGCTCGGTATAATTTATACTGATAAGGCGAGCCCGCGCAGCGCACGTAGCTAAACATGCCCAGCATATTCCTTGGTGTCTGGATAATTTGGCGAAAGGTCTATCGCACGACGCGTCACGCGATGCGATTTCCTCGCTATCACGGAACACTGCTCAGAGCGAATAGTTCGCGTTGCTAACCAGACGAATCGCGCATTATTAGAAAACTGTCGTCCGTCATGGCGTCTTCGTTACGCTCTGTCCGCAAGAAAGATGCTACTAGTTCGCATGCGCGGCGCTGGAGAGTGCGGAACGGCAAAAATGATTTACTAAAAATTTCAGATTTTTCTCTACACGCACTAGCAGACAAAATATTGATAAAAACATATTATATCCAAAACAGCTGCATTCAATTCCTCGACTCGCAGCCAGAAAAACAAAAAACAAAAAAACAGCCACGTGATATGGTGCCGATCATACGAATAGGCAACACACAGGACTTGTAATGTTCTCCGGACTTTGGTTGAGTTAGGCTTTTCTCGTCGCCCTACTACGCACCAAAATGGCGGCACCAAAAAAAATTAATTAGGGAATAGAGTGTCAATGCTCTTGGCGTGGCTTTTCTAGTGTCTTTATAGTCACTGTTATAATGAGAACGCCAGCGAGGAGCGTTAGTTAAACCTGCGTACAGCGCGAGCTTCCTACCTTCGCCTACACTTCGGCGCGCATCAAAGCACAGCGGAAGGCAAGCAACAAAGACACCCTAATGCTCTTATTCTATCAGTGACAATAGTTCGCGTTTAATGCAGCAATAAAAAAAATAAAAAAAGATTTATCTTTTTCTTTTTATTAATCCGTGTTTCGAGTGCACAACTCACCACAAAACCTTGCTCAACTTTGTCCTCCGAAACCGGGGCGAAGCATCCAAGATGCCGAGTCAAAAACCTAAAACAAATTAAAATATAAAATAAAACGGGCAGATTGTGTCGCGATTGGGTTTCTCGAATTTTCCGGATAGACCGATCTCATTATAGCGCTCCAGGCATGCGCGCCGCCGCCATAACTCTAATTCACACGAGACAAGGCGCCAGTGCACGAGACAGCTCGTGTCGCCTCGTGCTCTGCTCGTGCAAACCATAAGCGAAGGTGTCGCGCGCGCGCGCAGAAAAACTCTACGGATTTAACGACGCATGGCTGAAGCGGCGGCGTAATGAAACTGGCTGCGAGATCGGTCCATTCACTGTCCAATTAGCAGGATCATCCGCACGCATACGCACGTTTCGAGAACGTGCACGATTCCAATATAAAGCACATAATACAAAACAACAACAACAACAATGAAACGCATTGTTGTTATTATCCCTCGGACGCTGCTGTCGTATCGGGCAAATTGCCGAGTCATCGAAGTTGGAGCGTTTTTTCCGAATTCCTCGATTCCATCTGCGCGTTGTCATTACCGATAATTACGCTGGGCGGTGCTAATTAAGGAATACATGGGGCGCACGCATCAAATCCCCACTTTCCTCCTTTCCCTCTTCGTGATTACTCCGTCCTTATTTTCTTTTATTCTCGTTGTTAAAGCGATACCTAATGAGTCTCCATTATTAAATAACTATATGCGCACTTAAGAAAAATGTGTGCACTTTCGTGACATCCTTGCTAACAACATACAGTTCGTTTCACTCCCTTCATTTTCATTTGAAGTTTGATGCATGTTACCTGGGAAAGCCTGTATATCTCAGAGACATCAGTGTCGACGCTCAAGTGAAAGCGTTCTTCCAAAATCATCATAGTTTTCGTCAATCCTTAAACGGCAAAAGTCTTCAGTCCACCAAAAAGCAAAAAGAAATGGTTGGAACCTTTGCTTTTAAGCAGCAAGCTAGAAGGACAGAAAATACAAACAAGCAAGGACATGGTCTTTCGAAGCACTTGATAAATAAAAGGCGGCGTTAGAAAACAAAGAATGGTAAGGTAGTTTCGAAAACACGGTAAAAGAAAAGGGCGCTTCGAATTCATTGCCCGGAAGCCGCAAGGCAGAAGAAAAGGAAGGATATTCGAAGGCGCCCAAATTGCCTGCGATCCTCCGGGTGCCAAACGCACCCTAAGGATCGCAGAGAGCACTCGGAGAATTTTTATTTTCTTTTTCGTTTTCACTCTAATTTTGATTCCTGTCTCGGGCAAACCGAAAAACAAAGGAAGAAGGACACATAAAAATAAAGAAAATGGGAGAACAAGGGTTCCTAAAAATAAGAAAAGCGAGTGCAGCGGAAGGTGCTCGACGTACGACAAAAACGAACTCGCGAAACAAAAACAAAAACGTATCAGAGCTTCTTTGCCCTGCGTTATATTATCTACATACTCTGACCTTTTTTTTCTTCTTTTTTCTCTCTTCGGCGTTCACTCTTATTTTATGATTTGTAGTTCATCTTTGACCTGATTCGGTGCACTCGACGAAGTGTGAAGCGAGGCTAAAATCAATTAATTGCAGACGAGGCAAGCAGAAAAAGCACAAGCTTCGTCAATATTGAAGTCCGGCACAAAAATCGTAGCAATCGTGCGCTGCAGAGGCCATTTCTATATTGTCAAAGGCTGTATCAGCATGGAACCACGTTTCAGGTACCGCGTACGACGAACGCGGCTCTTTTAGGAAAACAAATAAAGTAAAAGGAACAATATAAACTGATGGGTTATAGCATGGTTAAACATTATGGACACAAAGAGCGCTAAGGACGAGGAAGAAGTGGACAGGACGGGCGCTGACTAACAAGCTAATGTTTTAACACGCAAGAAAAATAATTTTTATTCTTGCGTATTGGAACGTCAGTTGTTAGTCAGCGCCCGTCCCCTCCACTTTTATACTTAGTCCTCGCCCTTAGCGCTGTTTGTGTCCATTAAAGGGACCAGTACATTTCGCACACGGGAACAGGAATCCCCGAAGCTGCGGTCATTGCCGCAGCTTCGGGGATTCCCTGTAGCTGCGGCAATAAAACAATTTGAGCCCTTTGGAATCAGAGGTAATGCGCTGGACATAATTCGTAGTTATATATCATACCGCTTTCAATATACAACACTACAAGGTTTTAAGTCAGAGTTGGCAGCCATTAGATACGGTGTCCAACAAACCTCTATTCTTGGGCCTTTATTATTTCGTTTATATATAAACGACATTGTGACTATACCTCAATCACCCGATATTATTTTATATGCTGATGATTCGAACGTCTTTTTTTTTTTTCAAGTAGAGACCTGCTTCACCTCGAACAAGTCTCCAATAACTGGCTAGAAAATGTATCTGCGAGGTTCAAATATAATCAATTGCTTCTAAACGCTAGTAAAACAAAATATATTTTTTAGATAAAAAATAAACCAGTTTCCTACGACATAAATATTTGTTTCGAAGGATTAAAAATTGAGCGCGTTAGAACACACACATTTTTAGGTGTCTTGTTTGAAGAAACCCTGAATTGGACTCCCCACTTTGAGAAAATGAGAATCTGTATATCAAGAGCAATAAGGTCATTAAATAAATTCCGGAAATATATACCAAAGTGGTTAAAGTTACAACTGTACTATACACTTATTTATTCACGACTGCAATATTGTATAATAGTATGGGGTGCAATTACAAAAACAAATATCAGCAAATTACCTATACTACAAAAAAGGCCGTTCGATTTATTGTAAACCTTGAGAAATATGATCACTCAGTGCCACTTTTTCGGGAGTATAAGATATTGACTGTAGAGATAAGTATGACCCTTAAAATATCAATCAATATTTTTAACAAGATCAGACAGAATCAATAACTATTTTTTAACACGCTTCAAAAAAAAATAACCGGAAACTACAGTCTACGATGTAGTCATTGCGTAAAAAGCAAAACTCGTACAAATTATGGCTTCCGTCAACTTTCATATTTAATTCCAGACACATTGAATACACACCCTACCATAGCTCAAATGGCGCACAAAACAACGGTTCCTTTCGGACATTCAAAGATAACCTTGTAACCTATACCTTAAGTCTCTCATGATCTGCAGTTCGTATCCCGGCTTTTAAGTTGCATTCATTTATATTTTCTACATATTCCCGTTGGCAATAGAATTCATTTCAGTGTTTGGTTTGTTTTCTGCTGAGGTGCTGTAGAAACACTAGGGGCTGGGGTCCCGTCAGAAGACAAGTTTGTCTTCTTTTATCTCAGTCCCCCAAACTTCTCTTTCGTCTGAAATAAAGACTACATACATAGATAGATACATACATACCGCTAATACCACGTACAAAAGACAGTATGCAGAAATGTCCCAAGCTTACAAAGCGTACGAATCAAAGACGCCTCGGAAATGCTCGAGTCGCGTCTCCGCAAATAATTATGACATTTTGTTTATCGTATCCTTGCATTTTGCGTATCCTTGCATGAGCAGTTTGACTGCGGCTTTACCCAACGCGTTGTTTGACACGACAGGTTTCAGGAGGACGTCATCAGGGAACCGACCCACGGCGGAACGCACCTCGACTCTCCGGTCCACTTCTACCGAGGCGGCATTTCGGTGGCCGAGATTCCCCTGGAGCGGATGCTCGGTGTTCCCGTCGCGACGCTGGACGTCCGAGACAAGGCGGCGCGGAACGCCAGCTACGAGCTTTCCGTCGGCGACCTCCGGGCCTGGGAACGCGAGCACGGACGCCTGCCGGACGGCTGTCTCCTCTTTGTCAACACCGGATGGTCGAAGGCAAGATAGCCTATCCGCACACTGAGGCCGAGGTCGACACACCGAGAGATCATACAAAAGAGAGTCTACGGACAGCTTTGACTATACTGAAATTTGCAGCTACCTTTAGCTCCAAAGGCCTATGATCCACGAAATGTAGTATTGAAGGAGCGATCGTTTAAAATGTATTTAGAAGACACTAAACCTTCGTTTCGAGGAGCGAAGAACTTTCATTTTGTTTCAATTTGCTTCACATGCTTGACACATGCTTGAGGCCATGCAGTCCGCAGACAATTTTCTCCTCATGTCTGCCGCGAACACGGCGTCTTTTATGTCATGTACGTGTATGCAGTCTGTGTATGCAGTGTGAGTATGTGTCATGTATGTGTATGCAGTGTGAGTAAAGTCGGAGTCACACTGACACATCATACAAAAAAACAGTCTGCAAACAGATTCGAACCGGCAGACTTGAGAAGTGATCCATTGCTTTTTCAAGTGATTTTTGCAACTGCCACGTTAATTTTTATGCGGCAGTAATTTGTAATGTAATTTCGTTACAAATATTAATAACGGGTTACAGGGTTGGGCAGTATCGCGATATAAATGTATCGCGATAGTATTTCAGAAATACATTTCGTATCTGTATTTCTGTATCGCGATACATTTTTTTGACCAGTATCTGTATTCGCTGTATCGAAATACATTTGGAATGTTTCGATGTATCGCGATACAATCAGGATGAAATGTATTTAGTTACATTTCTTGAGAAATACTTCCCGCCCCCCCCCCCTCCGAAAAAAAAAAATACAAGTCCAAACGCATTTTTTTTTTACTTCTGAGGGCACCAGGGTCATGGATGGATGGATGGATGGATGGATATTGGCTGTTCCCTTTATATCGGGTGGTAGCTTGCGCCACCTAGCCTTAAATTATTAATTTAGAAAAAAAAATTTTTTTTCTCTTTTTCTATTTTTTTTCAATTTACCTTTCTGCAATTATCACCGGGCAGGTAGAGTACTTTCCAGGAAGACCTTTGGGGGATCGGGCAAAAAAAAATCAAACACCGCCCCCCGCCTCCTCCCCCGGGCGAGGGAGTCGCCAATTTTCCTCTGGTCAACCTCTTCGGTGTTCCTCCTTAAACCACACCCACTGGGGGACAGGTGTGAGACTTTGGGCCGGAGCCACGCGGGAGGGAGTCCCAGTATTCCTCTGTCCCTCCTGAACCCCAGCTGTGCTAATTGTTCGTCCTTGTTTCATTTTCCCTAGACTGTATCCACCAGTTTTCCAATCTCCTTTTTGTGATGGTAACCCTTTTTTCTCCATTCTTCCATCCTCGTCCGCAAAACCGAGCGCCCCCGTCAAATCCGCTGACCCCTCCGGGAGGGCAGGGCGAAGCCTCGTACATTCTAAAACAAGATGTTCCATTGTTTCGTTCTCATTTTGGCAAATGGCACATAATGTGTCCATTTTCTCGAATTTAGCCCTATACGTTTTGGTTCTTAAAACCCCCGTTCTAGCCTCAAATAGTAGGGAACTACCCCGTGAATTATCAAAAACCTGTTCTTTTCTTATTTCCTGCTTATGTGACCTATAAATTGTTAAAGCTGATTTCCCTTGCATCCTACCACTCCACATTTTCCTTTCGGCTTCTTTTACGCCCTTTTTTATTGTTGTGTACCGCTCAGTCTCCTCCCCAGATGACAGATATTTAAATTTTAGTTTTCTCGTTCGGTTCGTCCATTTTGTATTCAAACTCTTCATGTATAAATACTTGTATACCTTCCTCGCCCATCGTACGTCCTCCATTTTTGTTAGTCTTTGATCGAATTTCAATTTGCTGATAGCCTCTCTACTCTCAAAAGACGACCAGCCCATGTCCCCTTGTACCCCTTCATTTGGCGTGTTCCCATGCGCACCCAGTGCCAACCTGCCTACACTTCTCTGTCTGACCTCCAATCCTGTCTGAACCTCTGATCGCATGCACAAAACTGCATTACCAAACGACAAACCTGGCACCATGACTCCTTTCCAAATGCCTCGAACTACTTCATATCTATTATAATTCCATAGTGCTCTATGCTTCATAATAGCCGAATTTCTCTTCCCTTTTTTATTATATTTTCCTCATGTTCCTCTAAATATTTCTTTCCCTGTTTCATCCAGACCCCCAGATATTTGTACTTATCTACATAGTCTATTTCAAAGTTCTGAATTCTCAGCGGCTCCCCTTTTCGTCATTAAAAACCATCACTCCAGATTTTTCTCTACTGAAATTCAGACCAAGCTTGTCGCCCTCTCCTCCACATATCCCAATTAGTTTGTCTAATATTTCCCGGCTATCTGCTATAAGTACGATATCGTCTGCATACATCAGTCCAGGTATGACTTGGTTTACTTTACTCCCTCCCTCCATATACGTCAGATCAAATCCCAAGTTGCTCTGCTCTAACCTATTTTCCAATTCACTCAGGTATACCATGAAGAGCAGTGGTGACAGGGGACAACCCTGTCTAAGCCCTCTTTTTATTGCTGCTGGTCTTGTAGTTTCTGCCTCCCACTTTATAACCACCTCATTATTTGTATACACTTCCTGCAAGAATCTAATCAAATGTGTATCTAGCTCATACCTCCTCAGCAGTTCCCAGAGTTTTTCCTGACTCACATTGTCGTATGCCCCCTTGATATCTAAAAATGCTACCCATAATGGTCTATGGTTTGTCGCTGCAATTTCTATGCACTGGGTGGCTATAAATAAGTTATCTTCAAGCCTTCTATCCCTTCGGAAACCATTTTGGAGCTCACCCAGAATCTGCGTGCTTTCTGCCCACTCTTCCATTCTTCTCTTCACTATCTGCATAGCTAGCCTGTATATGACCGAAGTTACTGTTATTGGGCGATATGATTTGATACTATCTTTATTACCTTTGCCTTTATATATTAGTCTCATCTTGCTTAGTTTCCAATCATTGGGTACGTCCCCCCTTTAATTATTTGGTCTATCACCTGTTTTAGCTTTAATTTGCTTGCTTTACCTAGGGCCTTTATTAGTCTGATTGGAATGTCATCTGGACCCGTTGCTGTTCCTGCTGGAATCTTACTTTCCGCTCTGTCCCATTCTCCTATAGTAGTTCCCATTGTTTCGGCTCTCTCTTCCTCCTGCACGTTACTGTAATTGCTGTTCTCCAGTTTTTTGTTTGGTTCCAACTCCGAGAAAGCTTCTTCAATTGTCCTCCTGATGTATTCACGAGCCTCTTTCCCCTCAACCTTTATCCCTTCCTGTGTGGTGAGTGAGTGCTGGCAAGACTCCGTCTTTTTTCCCTGCGCCTTAATGTGCTCCCAAAATCTTTTTGCTGCATTTCTGTCGTTCTGATTTATCTCCATCATCCACTGAACCCCTGCGCTGCCAATTTTGTTCTGTATTATAGCTGATGCCTCCCTTTTTCTATTTAGAAAATTTTCCCATTTTGCTGCTACTTCGTCCGGGGTTGTTCCCCTTTTTTTGCCCACCTATGTTCTCGAGATGCCTCTTGACGTCGTGATATGGCTGCCTTAACCTCTTTATCCCACCAGATTTTAGGTTTGTGCTTTTTCCCTCTCTTTCCTCTTCGCTTACCTCGGTACTTTTCCAACTCAGTCTTAAAAATGCCCACTAAATCCTCATATGACCACTCTCTTTCCGGTTGGTTGGATACTATGTTCTCAATGTTTTTGGATACTTCTTGTAACTGATCTTCATTTAGAGTCGATTTACCTTCCTGTTCCTGAATTTTTAGCTCTGTTACTGATGCACCAAATTTAATTTTGATTCTTCTGTGGTCACTCCCTAAGCTTTTATACCTTCCTCGTCTATTTCCATACTCCCTAGCCTGTTATACAGCTTTGGGGACATGAGGCAGTAGTCTATCGTCGAGTGAGAGGCGTTCCTCTCCCACGTGATTTTTCCATCGCATTTTACTTGAGCATTAACTAGTACTAGATCTAGAGCATCACATAACTCTTGCAACATTCTCCCTGAGGAGATGCTGGGGCATTGTTACCAGACTTGTACGTAATCCGTTACAAGTAACGAAATTACTTGTAATCCCTTACATTTATCGGTAATTTAGTAACGGAATAATTACATATTTTCTAGAGTAATTTTAAAGTAATTCCGTTACAATTTTTACGGAACGGATTCCTTGTAATCCGTTACATCTTTTTTTAGGGCCAGCCCCCCCCCCCCCTTTCTACAGAAAAGGTTGTTTTCATTTTGTTAAAGTTGAGCGCAGTGAAACTGTCATGCGAATTGACCAGCGCAAAGGGAGGCTTGGCACTCTTCAGTTCCGCAAACCCTTTTTGTTTTTGCAACACTAAGCCCCTGAATCTACTTTTTTTTTTTAGACCATAACAACAATGTCAAAAGATCCAAATAAACATTTCTACAAAAAAAAAAGGGGGGGGGTTCCAGTTATATCCGCTTTTTTTTTTTAGTGCCTTTGTTTTTTCTTTGCGATCGAAGGCGGGGAGAGGAAGAGAGCAAGTGATTGTATGCCTCTTCGAGAAGCTCAAGGCGGTAAGTGCACAGACAAGAAGTAACAATGTCCTTCTCGGTTATAGTGACTAGGACCATTTCCATAATGTCACAACACAAGACAACGCTCCGTCTACCCTAAAATCCTCTAAAAGAGATGTGATAATATGTGAAGGTGTTATTGCCACAAGCATCCTCGTTCGTCGATGCACACTTATCATCTTTTAGAAAACAGGATGCATTTTTTTTCTGCTTCTTTCACCTTATTTGACCCTGTTTTAAAAGCTTTTTTTTTTTGTAGTCCAACTTTTAGGGTTGACCCACTTTATTTGTGAATTCCAGCCAGGTTATCTGCATCTCAGTTACCCTTTTTGTGGGTCAGCTTTTTGCGAGCACTTCGAAAATGGTAGTCTTCCTTTTTCTTCTTCCTGTTTTTACCCCAGCAGGACGCATCTTATCTCAAGCAGATATTTTTACAAATAAACCATAATGGTGGCTGACGTAGAATTGACAATCTGGGCTTCAGGAGAGAGTGAAACTCGTGAGTGGGGCCATTGCGCGGCTTACTTAGTTCTTTGCCCTTCGCTGCCCGTGGCATCATCGGACGTCTATCTGGAGAACACTGGAGTAAACTGCAGTCGGACCGTGCTCCGTGCGTTTTGGGAACGGCACCAAGAAAGGTACACATGGCCAACGTGCGTTTACATTTCCTTGTTTTAACCAACGTTCTAATTAATTGTTGTTATGAGTATCCTGTTTTTTTTTTCGATTACTTATTTTTAAATACTGGAAACTTTTTTCTAACTCACCAACGTCTCAACCGAGGCTCGACCTGTTCAGAACCAAAGGAAGAAGAATATCGAGCCAAACCTTATTTATTATTTAATTATCACCTTACTGTTACCAACTCTACCAAAACTCTCGAATATCAGGCAACAACTGCAACGACGAAGCTTTGCTCTATCATCGAGGTAAATGGTACTTCCATTGCTTCGATGAAAAAGCTCAATGAAGGGCATAAAACATTCGTGAGGCACAACATGGCACTCCCATCCAGTGCCTCAGTTCAAATGGTGTTCAGCGTAGCAGCAGCCGAATGCAGCTAACGGCGTTCCCGGTTGGGCTGATAGTTGGCGCCGCGTCGCTGGCCTCTCTCTCGTACGTCCATCCAAAGAGCAGATTTGTTGGTCTACCCAACAGTCTCACACCAGAGCGTTTGGCCGCTGTGCTTTTGAGCGCTGGCGTCGTGTATATGATCTTCGCTACCAAAACCGAAGCACTCTGGGCTCCTCCGACCAATCATCAACCTTCAGTGTGAGGGCAAACGACCGTTTTTGTCTTCTCTTTTTGGTTGAGCTCGTCTCTCCAAGCTTTCAAACCGTTCCGCGCGTGTTGAAATCGAAAGTGTAGATTTTACGGAGTACGGAGCTGCGCGTCTGCGCACAGAAAATGATTAGAGGGATTAGAGACGTCTCTAATTTGACAGATTCTGCCGAGTGGGTTGCGTGCCTCATGACGGCGTATTACGGAGTCTACTGCGCGGCGAAGTGGTGTAACAGTTCTTCAAAACAACTCGGAGTGCTTATTCTTCCGGTTTCCAATAAACGACAGGTGAGCCTTTATATCAAACTTTTGTCAACGTTCGAAACTGGAAGCATTGAAATATATGATCTCTCAATCTTTCCATTACAGCATCGAAATGGATTGCGCATGCAAAGCGCCAGGACTTCGGAAGCCTGCCGGTGAGCAAGCTGCGTCCGTGTCGTCTGTGCAGCGAGCACGCCGGTGCAACCGCGTTTGAAAAATGTTGGAAGATTCGTTTGCGGAAAAACGCGTGCCTCACCGTTCTTGTTACGAATATCCGTTGCTGCAAGGACTGGTTCCCCCAAGTGAGGTGCTGTCAGAGTCTTCAGTTAATTTGACAGCTTCGTGTTTATATCTTAGGATAGAGTATCTAAAAGCACCCACAGTCAGATGTATAGTCACTCCAAAACATTATTTTTTTTCTTCTTTGCGTTGCCAATTAGCGAGTTTATTTATGATTTATCGTTTATTCTTATGCAGCTCGCCTGCAACCCTGCATTAATTAACTTCAAATGCAAGCATTTTGCTTTATATCGGAGTTGATTAGTTCGTTTGGGTATTCAGCATTTTTGTTTGTAGGAGTTGTTTATAGACCCATTTAGATAATTCGGTTATAAGTGCTGTTCTGTTAGTTTGCACATTAAAGTAGGTAATTTGGTTTTACATATTTGACAACGTTTACTGCGTTTACTCCCTACTACAGTTCTTGGTTAAGGGGCGGTGGACTGCCGACGGAGTTTGTAAATACTTGCTTGAAATACCGCAACTCATTTGAATGGTGTTCAATAAAAAATACATTTCAATGAACCTGCTGTTTCTGTTTTATTGCACTGGTAAGTAATATCTCGCGAAGCGCATTTGTTGCCTTGCGAAGTGTAGCGCGCGCGGCTCGTCTGCTCGGCCGGTGCCGCGCTGGCCGCTCGCAGCGGCCAGCGCGACACCGATCAAGCAAACGAACAAAACAAACCGCAAAAAAAAAATAAAGAAAAAAAAAAGGAGCGGGAGAGAGAGGAGGAGGAAGCAAGGAGGGCGCACGCCAACGACATTAGTGGCGCCATCTGGCGGTCTTCCAATATTATATTTTATTTTATTTTATTTACGATACCAGAGGCACTCCTCCTAGGAGCGCCCGCCCTGTTTTAAAAAAGTTTTGGTCCATCTGACTGACTGACTGATTTACTTTTTTGGTCTCACACCCTACTTTCTGCCACTCGGGCGCCTTGTGGCGCTAGTTTCTCCTTACCACGGTGGAGGCTACAGCTGCACTCGGCTGGCCAGGTCTCGGTACGGAGCGGTTCCTTTTTCGAAGGATCGCACCTGACGCTTCTCCAACTAATGAAAATCATCCTCCGGTGCCAGAACCTACCGTGCGCCGTCATTCAGCGGGAGACTGATATCGCAAGTAAGACAATAACTGTTTGGGCGAGCTTTTGTCGGGAGGTTGTGGCAAATGCCGTTTTTAACATTCAGGCATGATTGGTGGCGAAGGCGTGACTGTAGAACTAGACCAGAGTATGTTCGGTCGGCGAAAGTACCATCGCGGGTATTTAAGGCCTGGTTAGTGGGTTTTCGGCGGTGTGGAGCGTTGCAGCGGGTGCTGCTTTCTTTTTTTTTTCCATTTTAGTTCTTAGCCCGAGACTGAGGCAGGAAAACCACCTTTTGCAAAACACGCTCCTATCGGTCTACTGTTGATGCCGACGCCGCATCGCCGCGACGAACACGATTACCGGCGACGCTGCGTAATTTTTGGCTCAAGTGCGTCCCAGCTAGCCCTAGCTTGGCGCTACTTGTTTTTAAAATCCATCTAGCGCTTTTGTCGCAGCCAAATGACCGTAAAAAAAGAAAACACCTTATTTTTCACTAAAGCCACCGACAGCTGACTAGCGAAGCGATTGGCCAAACACAAGATGGTAAACGCCTCGAGCACGTCGCGTGTTTGTTTTTCGGTGGCTTTGAGTGAAAAAGAAGTTGCTTTTTCAGCGTCATTTGGTTGCGGCTAGAGTTACTGTATTCGGCTTTTTTTATTTGACAACTAACTCAGTGGCGCTATCCATTGGGTATCCCAGGCACACTTCCGAGTGACGCCGACTTTCTCATTTTTCGTTCACCCTTCATTTATTTTAAGAGTGAGTAAACTCTGAGATGTGGTATAAGTGCCAATTTCTAGAAGATAGCCTGTACATTTGATTTCGCAAATACCACGAAACCCGCCGTCTATAGGCGCTTTGCATACGGGCCAGATTACAGCAGCTATTGCTGACCTACCCTCGTCTTACCTAAAGTCACTGGATCCTGGGAAGGTAGCGCCATTGCCTTCCCTACCTGCTAGGCGGAGACAAACGGATACTAACATACAGACGACCCAAACCTCGCAAGGCGATTGGCTGAAATCGGTCTACGTTGCCATGGAAATCGTCATCTTGGTCCATTTAAATCTTCGAAGCTTCCAGGGGGTCGTTCTAAACCGGTCGCGCCAAGATTAGCCAAGATCATCATGGAGCACCATCGTACTGGAAGTGTTCCTCGCCAATATAAGAGTCTTTGGCACTTTGTATGCGATCAACTTATTAGTCATGGCCATCTCTATGGCTCTTTTATAATTAAGTTGTTCTTCTAGCGTATTTCAAGACAGTAAGGGCTGTATATACTCCGACGTTGAGCGCAGTGAACGCGGCGTAGCGCAGAACGCGCGCCTTTCATTGGCCGGCAACCAGGAACTCGAGAGCTGTAGCCAATCAATATCTGCGCGCGCTACGCTACGCCGCGCCCGTCGACGTTACGTTGGAGTATAAACGTGCCTTAAACTTATTTTTCAGTGCCTCCAAGCACCGACACAACATCTGGTGGTGGTGGTACGAAGGTGAACGCTTGTTTCTCCGGTGTGTGGTTAGCGAATATAGGTATACAAAAAACGACTCCCTAAAGCTACCCGTCACCAGCGAATTTAGATCGGCTCACCAAGAACGGGGATCAAGGAGAAATTGCTCATTTCACGGACCAAGATGGCGACCACACGGGGAGCTTGGCGTTACTTTCCCAGGATCCAGTGACTTTAGTCTTACCCAGCTGCCGAGTCAGTAAAGCGGGCTTTGACCAACCTCCGCAAATGCCTATGCTGTGGAGAAAGACACAGTCAAATTTAAAATGGCAATAACCTGGCCTGCTGTGGTAATGATATAGCAAAGCGATTGAAATAAGAGAACACACAAACTGAAGGTCGGTTCTGGCGGTGCCCATGCCCAGCTGCTGCAAAGCTTCTATATGGTGTATTCACTCGCGGCCATATCTGTGTGCGCTAATGCTGGAGCACGTGCTGATGGCAAGCTTCCACAGTTATTTTTGCAACGTGCACCCCGCACCATCAAGATTGCCGGTCTTGGCAGCCTATTAATGTGCGCTCGTTCTGAGCATGCGCTCTAAACTGAGCATGCGCTCTAAAAAATGTGCGCTCCTTCCTCTCCTTTCTTGTTTTCTTACGCGCCCGCGCGCATGGCGCTGTTAAGCGAAAAATCCAGGGCTGTGCGGGAAAGCCGATGCTACGGCCACCCGCTGAGCATAAACGTGCAACCCTGGCTACCGTAGGGACCCGATACAGGAACTCTAGTTGCGACTAAACTGTATCTCCCTAAGGGCGGTGTCCCTTTCATGAGTCTTGCTTCATCTTTGTTTATTTCACCTATTACATTAGAGTAATGAATACGCACCTGTCTGTGTTCTTTGTTCCTTCATCTTGCGTCCTTGTATTCTTTGAGCCCAATTTTTCACTATGTTCCAGTATTGAAATTTTGACTCTTCAAGTTCGCTCCAAGCTCGGTTCAAGATCGACTCAAGTTACGGTTGATTTCTGAAGCGCCCCGGCCTCGTTTCAAGGCGGCAGGAAATTACCTTCCAGTCAAGTCGCATCTAGGTATTGGGGTAAAAAACATAAAGAAAAGAACAGTAGGCGTACAGGCAGAACGCATTCATTGTGAAAGAGGATTTGTGCACGTGTACCTTAACCTGACAGTGCGGAGGAAGCTGTGTTTGTTGAACCACTCGTGCGCTTATCTTTCGCTACGTGATCACCCACTCGCCTTCACCTACGCGCAGAAAGCAAAGTCAGGTGATGAAAAGTGAGAGGATGATTGGTCAGCTGAGCACGTAGCTGCACTGTCAGCTTAGGAAGCCGAAAGTAGCATAAGAGGAAGAAAACGAGCGTCATGAACCCCTCCCCCTCCACCTCCCCCTTAAAGAAAAAAAAAACGAACAAAGCAAAAAAGACAGTTTTCCGGACGCGTACAATTGTAACAGCAAGGGAGTCCGATGACCCTCGTACAGGCACTGGCAGGATATCCGTATGTCCTGCAGACTTGTGCGTTTTTCCGAAATTTTTTGTACTGTTTTGTAAGGGCGTGATTACAAATGGTTTGAAGTAATTCTATAGCTATTTTTGTACCTATTTTTGCAGCAGATCTAATCTACTTCGCTAGATATTTATTTAGTGAGAAAAAATTCATAAAGTCAAGCAAATATCGGCAAAACTATTTTGAAGAAGGACTTCTTGATGCTTGGAAAATGCCTAAGCTAAACTACCAACCGGAAAATCCTAGTGATGCGGGGTACCTCTGAAATTGGACATACGAGTTCGTCGTATTTCATGTAGCAGCGTCGTTTTGAGGATTGACGCGTTGTCGGTGAAATGCCTACGCAAAAATAAATTAATTAATAAATAAACAAATAAACGAACAGAAAACCATTGCTGTTTTGTTTTCTACATTTTCCTTGCCCGAAGTTTAAGTCGACCTTAGAAAGGTGTACACCAGAGTCTCAAAATCATTTTAGTGGGTGCCAGATAGCTCGCCCCAGAAAAGTTGAGGCCGACGTATGCAGGGGTCAAGAGATTTCGTTGAGACAAGACGTCCTGCTCTCTCAATTTTTTTAACTTGCAGTTTCGGCAGTGACATCTTTGACTTTGATTTCTTTAAAAGACTACTTTGGGCCCTTACCTCATGTGCTACCAAGAACTTAAATTGCACCGCCCTGCCAACGTGCCGGTATTTTTTTAAACGAATAAGAGGACGAACACACTCTTTAACGGAGCTCAATTCACTCCAGAATTATTCAAGCTGAACATGCCAAAATAAAAATTTGTTCAGCCTTTTCACGTTGATGAAGAAGGAAGACCAGCGAAGCTGTACTGTGGTGGGAATGAAATAATGGCCGGCCGTAAATCGCCAAGACAGAGTGGAGAGGCTGGTAAGGTTGCGCCATCTTTGAGTAACGGCGGCAACCAGACAACCGGCAAGCCGGTTGTCTGGTTGCCGCCTTTGCTCATAGGTGGCGGTAGCTGTCCAGAGTTTCGTGTCATCATTTGTTTGCTGACGGACATGGTCCTGGGGAAACTAGCCCTTAACAGCTCCAGCTGTAAAATCTCTCCATTCTAGCAGATTTTTCTCCTCACGATTTCTATACCACCTTTGAGAACTCCTTCTTACTTTAACGGCAATATTTGTTGAAGTTAGAAATTCCGAACTAAGAACGTTGTCTTTGGCATTTGCTCCTGTTGAGCGAGAGTTAAGGCAGCCGACGTGAGTCTTTTAGCGAAGTGCTCGCGCTCGCGGTCTATAGTAGCGGAATTGTTATACTGGTGATTAACATGACAAAAAGCTGGGACGCAATAACTATAACTCCACACAAGACAGATACAAATAGACCAGCATAACCTATGTGAATACGTTATTAGAGCAGAGCTATGTTTCGAGCGGAAATGAATCCGCAAGATGAGACCTTCAAAGCACATGCCATTTTCAGCGCTTGTGAGACGAGAACGGGGGTTCGTAATAGTTTGCCTGTAGGCCGTGTCGCAGCGAGTTTCGGGCGGTATGCGGCACGCGGGCAGCGGTTCGAGATCCTACACCAACAATACCAAAGAACGTAAAAATAGTAATCAATATTTTGTCTATACGTTTGCCAAAAGTCAAACTGAGCTGTCTTTTCCTTTTACTTTTATTCGTCACGTTGTATTTGGAGGAGGCTTTAAGCCGGGGTCGCATCGCTTACACATCATACAAAAGACAGTCTGCAAGCAGATTCTAACGCAAGTAACCACAAGATTTGTGCTTTGAATGCCGCAGGGCAACGAGCTCTGAGATATAATTGGCAAGCGGCATTCGAACCACGGATATCGCTTTGACTGATGCTTGCAAACCATCTTTTGTATGATGTATAAGCAATCTGAACCCGGATTGCATATTTGCGCGATAATTGCATTTATATGTATATCTGGTACTCCCTACATATAACGTATAACAAGGGCGTGTATTTTCCGGCGTTTAATATTAACAGAAATCGGCAGAAGTTTTCGTATGCCCGTTGTTGAAGAGCAGTGAACAACGAAAAACGCGCCCGCGTAGACCTGCTACAGAGGTCTCGCTCCTTTCAGACAAGAGCTTCGTTGGCTTCGTCGTCGTGGCGTAGGGGTACGGTCAATCCCCTGCCGCGGCCATGCTTACGGTACCCAAAGTTTTGAGAATCAGCCATATCGAGCTTGTTGCCAATTTTGGGATTGATCTTCACCCGTTGTGGCGGCCTCCCTTCGGCACCAGAAACGTTCAACATCTTCCTTCGGCTCCAGCAGTTCGATTTCGGTTCAAAAGCGGTCTGAATACAACACGGTCCAAAACAATCCGCGCAACGTTTAAATAAAAGTCGGGGAAAGACGAGTCAGGTCAATAGTGACGTCGGCGCTGACGTTTTCCAGGTCCCTCATTCCGGCTCCGAAGTTTAATAAATTGATCTGTGACCCGAAAGAGGACGAGGCCGGAGAGCCCCACGGTGAATCAACGAAGGCGGTCCACCCTCCTCTGACTCCTCGCAAACTGTGTGCACGTTGTCTCTGAATGCGTGGTCAGGGCCCCCTCAGCAAGCAACCACCACCCCTTCACCCCCTCCTCGTTTCATTGGCGGTTGGTCGTGACATCACACATATTTCGATTGGCCGGCTAGAAATCTGCCTTGACCTCACTTCACCGGTTTCTCCTGCCGCTCTGGCGTCGCAACAACGGCAACTGGGAGTTATATCTATATCTATATATACAACGGGCATGGTGGCGGGGGCCCGAAGCGTGGGTATAACTGAGAAAAAAGCAAAACCCTTGATGAAACCGTCCGTTGTGGCTGGTTTCATCAAGGGTTTTGCTTTTCTTCTCAGTTATATATATATATATATCCAGACGTGTTCCGTTTTCCGCATTATTCTGGGAGACATTTTGCGGGTTTGTTTGAACAGCCCTTGCCGTTTCTACGGGCGGGAATGCCACCCAGGGGAGGAGGGGCACCCGTTCGGAAAGCGGGACAACCATGACGCGTCCGGCACCCAGACTGAAACAGCGTATGCGCGCGCGGAACATCACCGAGAACAACCACGAGCTGCTGCCGAACTACATAACGACCTCATCATGGACAGCGAGCGCCATCTCGGAGAAAGCAGAAACAAAAAAAGATAAATTAAGCAGCGATTTGTTGGTTCGTTTTCACCAGCCAGTTTCACTCACGCTGCCGCTGCCGCAATGCATCGAGGGAACTTTAGTCTTTCTGCACGTGGGACAACCCCGCTGGAGCTTTGCGCGTGTAGAGACACGAGACGACATGAGCTGTCTTGTGGACTGCCGCCTGCTCACTCGTCGGCGACGGCCCTTAAGCCATGACCTGTAGCCCTCTTCCTCTCCTCTTCTTTGGTCCCCGCTCCCTAATCCCTTATCCTTCTTCTAAGTGACCTCCACAGCGCGCTCCAGGCAATATAAGGCCAATAAACGTGTTTTCAATCAATCAATCTCCTGTGAACTAATGCTATGGCGGCGTCACGCATGCGTGGAAAGCTTTATAAGACCGGTCAATTGGCTATAGTTACAGAAACGGATTGACTTATATCAATATTCTTGATATCAATCGGTTCCGTATTAAATTTGAAAGACATGGGGTGGCGAGACCTTTTAGTTGTATTTAAGTGGACTTTATAAACTGTTCTTCATACGCTAACGCGAGACAACAGCAAATTTTACACTTTTTTAAGGTATATAAAAAAAATGTTCAAATAGACTTGTAGGCCGAAGCGCACAACCACATCTTGAAAGCTGTGGTGTGTCATCTTGTCCTGCATGTTCATTCGTAATCGCGACCCGCACCAATACGCTCTTCGTCCATCAATAGAAAAATGGTAGTTGTATATATTCATTCACTTTCATTTCTGAGAAACGTGTTAATGTCTTTAAAATAAAAATTTCCAAAAATACACGTGCAACGGTTTCGCGTGAGGATTAAAAAAAACAGCATGTATTCTGTTTTGGGCTTACATGGATGCACTCTTAAAGAAGGCATTTTTACTTTGCAAACTGATCTGTTAAGTGTTTAGCCTACACTACGTTAGTCCAAACTAAGCTGGAATACGCATTCATCATATGGAACCATTCTACAAATATATAATATAAACCTAAAAGAAACTTTCCAGAATCGTGCCGCTCGTTTTCTTACTTGTGATTATC
Organism: Ixodes ricinus; assembly: GCA_037355805.1. Taxonomy (NCBI): domain Eukaryota; kingdom Metazoa; phylum Arthropoda; class Arachnida; order Ixodida; family Ixodidae; genus Ixodes; species Ixodes ricinus. Next base: position 83,386 of record JAZHYW010008349.1, read on the forward strand.
CTCAGAATACCGTTTTCTTCTCTCTGAAGCGGTCAATATCTTTCCAAACTATTGACAATCGTAGAAATATCGATCCGGTATTTTTTATGAACTTACGTCTAAAACCTATGGTCACCGAGTGCGTTAATTTTCCCGGCTCGTAATATTTCCTCTCGCCTAGGTCATCCTTACAATGTTGAACATATTTTCTCCAAATCTAACACGTACAAACACTCACCTACGAACACTACTGCATTTCTGATTGAAAGAGTGAGCCCTCAAGATTGTGATGACAAATCATCACAACTTTGCTGCACAGGAGGTAGTTAAGTTGTTTGAATATTACTTGTATAATGATGCTTTCTTACTTTTTGTTCTCATCCTGGTTTGTTTTTTCAATTGTTCAAAGGGACCATGATACCATTTTGAAATCATATTTCATCCACCGCACATCGTAAAAGGTGTGAAAGGAATACCAAAACATAAATATAAAGAGCCAAAAAGATTTTTCGCTATAGAACTTTAAAAAAGACTCTTTTATACCTTCTTTTCTTCGAAAGCTCTCTGCCTTTTCACTGCGATGCATCCGCGGTGCCAAGGCACGTCAGCCAAATCCGCGTCGCCTATTGGGTAAGAGCCTACCTCACTACCACCGCGATAATAAACAATAAATATCCGGCGAATGTTTCTTAAAAGTTTCCATAAAGAATATTCTGATCCACATTTTGTTGAATAATTAACGATGTGACGGGAAGTGCCGAATTTTATAAGGCTCGGAGCTATGCGCCATTATCGTGTGGTAAACCAAGCAAGCGAAAGGTAAGACTGGACCTGCTATTTTTTCGCGGTTCCTGCTCTCGGCTGAAAGTCATGGCGTCGGTGGTGATCGTTGCCGTGGTCGGCGTGGTGGAATCTCATCGTTCCGCGTAGAGCGCTATCCTTGACTGAATTCTCGTCGCGTGTCGCGATGATAACCCAGCACGTCCTAGAAGGTAAGATCCATCTACTCGTGCGGCGATGTTGCTGGCGGCACCCTCAAGACAGCAGACAACGCTCTTGCCGTCATCTTTGTTTACTTCGACTACAGTTGGTGCTTTCTTAGCATTTGTCTCCTCGAACATCGGCCGGAATTCGTATTTTGCGCATTCCATGCGTGTTCTGAAGTTCAAGATATTACTGGTGCGCGCTGTATTTAAAAGCGTGTATGAAGGATGCGAATTTGGACGCGTCTTCATCACGCGAGAAAAGTGATAAGTGTTGGCATTCCTTGAACGATCGCAACGTCGTATTTCATCACGAAAATCATATTTCTACGGCTTGCTAAATTCTCTGCAGAGAGGATTCACATCGTCTTTTGCAATCATAGAAAAGGCGTGCGGCAAGATCTGTACTATCAGTAAAGTCGTGTTTTAAAGTAGTGATCGTCCAAGATGGCGTACTGCATCTTTTTCTTTTATTTTTTCATCCACTCTGCCCTGCGAGCCTATCCTGACAAAATAAAAGTTAATAAAGCTTGAGCCCATAAAAAATCTTTGTGCATTTTCTGCTACGCCAGTGAGTGACAGCGCGTCCCCTTCTTTTTACAGATACCGCGGAAACGGCTGACGGCGTCGGAGAAGCGGCAGTCGTGCTGACGACCTGCTTCGCTTCGTACCGGCGTATGGGACCAGTACCTTGCTGTCGCTGTAGCGCAGCATAGAAAATTAAATTTAGCTCAGCTGCGATGTCTCCATGGCAATCGCGGAGACGAGAGGTGCCGATTCCGAAAATATGTCGGTGGCATCGGCGCCATCAGCGCAGTAAAACCATGTGGTAAAACCTACCGGCACACCGCCTGCTCGCCGATAACGCTCCCATTCTTCTACTGCCCGGTGCCATAGTACGTCACGTACCGTCAAAATTACGCCACAGCTTGTCTTGCGGAGAGTTGAAGAGTAGGAAAAATTTTATAATTCAATAATTTTTTGTGTAGAAGTTAATAAACCTAAACGAAAAGGGATGCCTGTTCCGCGTTCAGTAAACATTGAAGGTTTAATATAAAAGTCATTTGGCAAAAGTAAAAAGGCTATTTCACGGCCCTTTAAAAACTTGTTTTTGATGTGCACCCTATATAAGTACTGTGAAAAATTGTAAATAAAAATGAAAAGGCACATCCGGGGATAACCGGAAATAGCCACCTGATCACGCATGATAAAATGATTCAGTGAATGGTGGGTTCATGCGGTGTCTACGATGGTCCAAACGTATAAAATAACAAGGGCTTCATAGCGCGAAAGTGACATGAACAAAGATCCTGAAAGTGTCAAGCAGCAGTGTCACTCCTTCGCCCTGCTGCCACACTTCTTGGTGTACCAATGGATGCGCTTCAAAGGGAAGCCAAACGACTCGGGGACTGTGAAGAGCAGCGGCTTTAAAATAAAAAAAAAAACGCCTGGGCTACAGATGGCGCGTTTTTTTCCCGACGTTTCATGTTTCAAGAACATTTCTTCCGCACCAAACGTAGGATAGAAAAAGGGAACAGGCAGGTCGGGGGCAGCACTGTCCTAACGTCATCTCCCCACAAGGCGAAGCTGATGTTGGCAAAAAAAACCAAGGACCGGCGTTACACTGCCCCCATATGCCTCCCCCTCCCCCCCCTCCCCCTCCAAACAAAAAAGAAAAAGTGAAACTGGAGAGGAAGATTATTAGTGTCCCAGCGTTCTCCAGGCCGTGCGGTACGCACCACAAGAGACTGGCGGTGGCTGGTACGCAAAGAACTTTGGAGACAAGCAGCCCCGCACTCAGTATGGATCGAGTGCAAGGAATGCAAGGAGTAGGCTCTTGAAGGGTGCGTTGGAGCTCACACAGTGTGTTTTAAGTGCTTTTTTGTTTATTCCAAACCTGAACGCATATAGGGTGGTTCAAGTCACTAGGCTCGATCTAAAATGGACCGTAAAAATCGACGCCTGCACGAAGCCATCTAAACTTTTCGTCAAAGGTGTATTTCACAGGTCGGTTTTTTCTTGTAAAATTACAAAGCGTAGATGTCTTTTAGTGAAAAAAGGGCCAATCAACTTGCCAGGTTCTACGGCGGGCGGCGACGCAGACGACCAAGTTCAGTAGCGGGGTGTGTTTGGCGTTCGTATTGATAGATGGCGCCGGGAGCTGCGTCTGAATGTGCAGCCGACCAGCAAAAGAAAGCAGACGACACGCAGACGAAATTCGTTTGCAGCAAAAGCGCCGCCGTTTTGCAGACGCGTTTTTTTACTTTAAGTTGTGCTTTTATTGTCCGCACTTATTTTTTTAACCGAAGGTACATTTAAAAAAGATTATGTTCATTTTAATAAACCACGCTGGTCGCTAGTCGTTGCGATAAGGAGGTAGCGTCATCTATTAATACGAAAGCCAAAAACACCCCGCTACTGGACACCCGTCGTCTGAGTTGCTGCCCGCCGTAGACCCTGGCAAGTTTATTGGCCTTATTTTTTTCAGAAAGAGATCTACGCTTTGTAATTTTACAAGAAAAACTGACCTGTGATATACACATTTGACGAAAGTTTAGATTGCTACGTGCTGGCGTCGATTTTTACGGTCAGTTTTAGATCGACCCTGGTGACTTGGACCACCCTATATATAAGGTTTCTTAAGTGTGTCTCATTGTACCCCACTACGTTGTCTTATTTTGCCGCACAGAGTGGGCTAAAGTAAGACACTGCATGACTTTGAGATATTCTAGTTTTGTTTAATGTTTCGCTTGCTCCATATATATTGTCACGAACGACAAATGATGAGGCGACGAATGAACATAAAATAAAAGCTTAATTTGGCGAACTTGTGCGGAAAACAAAAATACACAGAGGTAGCGTCTCAGGCGTTGAAGGTCGGCGGAGTAGCACGACCGAACTCGATAGCGAGACTGACCCCGCACCGTCTCATGGAGAGTGTTTTGTACCATGGGTAGGTTTCCGGAACATTTGGCGTAGAGTGTTCGGCGCGTACAACATTCGTAACTCGATCAGACGACAAGTTTCTGAAACTTGTGAGGACGTGAAGTTGAAAAAATAAATGAAAGGTCAGTCCGCTCCCTGGAATCGAACCTGGAGCATTCGGGCGAATTCCAAGCGCGGTTTCCACGCGCAGGCCCGGCGACGCGCGTCGCAATATTTACTGAGCATAGAGTCAAGACTTCTAAGAATAACCCCACGCTGTGTTTTTTTTTTTGAATATTAAAGCAAAAATAAAATGTACCATTGAAATAATTTTTTGTGTCATTTTTCCCCACCTTACCCTAACACCTGCATCCGCCCCTGGTTACAAATATCCTGCTCTATACCAACCGTCGTCATGCTTCCTTCCGGTTAAAACACCAGAGGGTTCTAGAGGAGTTCCACGTGTCAAAAGGGCTCCAACGTATTCGACATTGTAATCTTTTGTAGAGGCTTTTCCATCTAAAGTTTATGTAAAAGCTGCACACCGACAATTGTCACAATGGATTCCGCTGCTGCTGGGGAAATTGTGGTCACGCTGGATGACATTGAACGCATTGGCCGTTCCAGCATAAACGAGAATGCTTGGATTATCCACAACACCGGAGCGGACGGGGAGCAGACGCTGAAGGAGAACCTGGCTGCCTACCAGAGGTAAGCTTCGCAGTAGCAGGAGCAAAGGCCAAATATAGAGCGATGAGCTCAAGGTTTCGCCTTAAAAGGATATTGCAATTAAAACGCATGTTTTTTCTCAAAGTGTTGCTATACAAATTGTCATAAAAACGGGAACTGTTGAAGGAAGAGATATTATTGAGACATGTTCCCCTTCATTAATTCAAGAGTGAAGTAAGCAACGGAAAGGACAGTGTGTTTGCTGTCTTGTTCTGTTAAAAAAATCCAGCATGTTGGCGAGGCGGTGCAACTTGTTTTTTGTTATACCATAAGGGAAGGGCCCAAAGTAGTCTCATAAACAAATCAAAGTTAAAGATGTCACTTCCAAAACTGCAAGTTTACAAAAATCAGAAAACCCAAGGTGTCATCTCTATGAAATCTCTTGACCCCGGCCTTACGTTGACTCTCAACATTTTAGGGGCGAAGCTCCTTAGGGGCGAAGCTCCTTGTCCGTCCGTCTGTCCGGCCGACCGGCGTCCGTGCTCACATTAAAAGAAAAAAATTTGCGCAGTCGACAGGATTTGAACCTGTGCGGGGAGACCCCAATGGATTTCTAGTCCATCGCCTTAACCACTCGGCCACAACTGCGGGACGAGTAGGGGCTCTGAGATGTGGTAGTAACTCAAGAGCTGGGGTTTCTGTCATGGATGAAACCAACGTTACTAAAACACTCAGTTGGGAAACTCACCCTGCAAACCTGGGCCGCTGGGGTCCACCGAGACCGAGCTAAATACGATAACAGCGCAACCCTTTAGCGACGAGTTGAAACATGAAAGTTGCTCGATATAGCTACTGCGAGATGGCCCTGCGAGATGGCGCCACCGGCCTTTACCCGACTCGACATGCAGCCGTGCAGTTCCCGGAGTGGACGCTGCAGGAAAAATGGCGGCGTTGCGATCGACATTAGCTCGCTTCTCGAGTACGGATCGGAGCCACTTTTTTAAAGTAGGCTTTATGGCAGTTTCCCAACTGAGGGGTTCTATACTTCGTTTCAGCTTGGGTCCAGACGCAGGCGATGCTACAAGCGCGAGCTCCGGGCTTTCAGCGTCCCTGCCAAGCACGCGCGCTCGTGCAGTGCAAGCACTGTTCAGGGCCACACGCTCGCGCTCGTAGCATCGGCTGCGTCTGGACCCAAGCTGAAACGAAGTATAGTAACCTTGGTTGAAACGTTGCATGTAGCCGGTCAACGTATATACAAGAGTGGGCGCTGTGGTCAAATGCGTATATCATCGCGTTAAACTTTGTATGCATTGGCTCTGCATTTATAGACGAGAGGGCGCTGCGGTCAAATGCTCAAATGCGTATATAACCACGTTCCATACCAAACATTCTCTTTCTGACAGGGACCGTTGACTTAAGCGGTGGAGATGCGTTCCCACGGCTTCTAGCGGTTTCAAGCTGATCCACTAGAAGAACCACTGGCTCTGCATTTCACCGACCATAAAGCAGTAATAGTGAATTCGAAACACAACCCGGAACTCAGCACAACGTATGAGCAATAAAAACTCAGCACCATCAAGCACTACCTATGAACAATAAAATCCGTATCATCAGCACCACCAGAGCTTCGCCCCAATCAACATCATTCACCACGTGGAGATGCGGTCATTTTTGGGGTGTATTCACGGTTGTCTAACCTACGGCTTCGTTGAACCCAATATTTTTTTCTCCCGCCAAAAGTAGAAACGCAAGTGGCTTCGCTTAAGTTAACCGTAATATCGGAACCAATAGAAATATATTACTGATTACAAGTTACACTCGAAGTAAAATAATTCTATATACTATTGTTATTTACAAAAAAGAAAAATAATGAAGCTTGTGCTTACTTCTGAACGTCGTTTCGGCACTTGAGAACGATGACTCCCCAACAACGAACGCAGTGGACACCACTCGACTCGACGCAGCCAGCGCAGCTCTGATCCGAAGTAGTCAGATAAAAACAATATTTTTTAAGCAAACACATTAAAAGTAAAATATTATATTTTTATACACTATGTAGTAATATTTTTCCATACTTTTTTATTGTCGTGTGTTGTTATCTACCTTGTTATAGTTTCGTATTCTATTGGCTGAATCCGGGGAGGAAAATATTAGGTAGGCTTTGCACCAGAGATGTACTTAGAACTCGATTCAAAACTGGGATCTCCCAGAGGCTTTCATTGCGGGATGTTCTGGGGATCACAGTCCCAGGTATGTCCTCAGAACTTTAATCTCCCGAACGGGAGATTGTGATGTTCTGGGGATTTGTTCAGGACTTCGTGTTTTGTCTGGGATTCTTTTTCAACCAGCCTGCTTTCGGACGTGGAAATCGCCTTTCTATACATATGCGGTTGCGGGTAGGCATTGGGTGACTAAAAACAAAATGCGGGAATAATTTTTGATAAAATTAACAAAAAAGTATTGATACGCATCATTAAAAAAATAATTTAATGAAAAACTTATTTTAAATATAAGTTAGATACATATATCGTTTAAACCACTATACTAAAAAATTCATTTGTTTTTCACAAGCTTCTATAAACAAGAAAATTGATTCTTCAATCGGCCCAATCACTTAGAGCAGTGGAAAAAGTTCACTGTAAATTTATTGAGATCGTTAGATTGGTATAATTCAAAACTTTTTCTACATAGAACCGACGTCATACTAGAGCAATAACTGCTTGATTTGTTTGGTCATTGTGAAAGTTTTATTTGCTGTTATACTACAGCAGAACACATTAAGATTAACTTCAAAGTCCATCTAACAATCCCGAGAAAACAGCTCTTCCCCGCCAAATTGTTTTCTATTGCATTCGTGCACAAGGTGACACTAGCTGCCAGTGTCTCTCAGCTGAGTGCCGAACCGGAACCGAACCAAACCGAAAACCGGAACCGAACCGTAATTTTTAGCCGAGCCGGAACTGATCCGAACCGAAACCTTCGCCGGCATCTTGGAACTGAACCGGAACTAAACCGATAGCGTGAGATACCACTGGTTTGTGTGCAAGGAATGGAGTTTGACCGGTGCTTGTCTATCTTGCCACACAGACTGCGCCTTCGGCCAAGGGTTCTCCGAGGCGTTGCACACCGGCAATTGGAGGTAACCCTTCTGGGTGACCAGAAGCTGTCGCTACCGGTCGGGATCTCGCCGACGGCCCTCCATAAATTGGCGCACCCGGACGGAGAAATTGCCACCGCTAGAGGTGAGGGCACCGCAGCGTCCCAGTCTAAAGGCCGGTTCACACGGCACCGATCTCTTACGTTTTGTTATGTTTACCGAATTATTCGGTAAAGTAACAGTCCGCCCATGAGGAGGGTCAGTGGAACAGCCGTGCTTCGTGCGAAGCGTGGCAACCAGTTGAAGACGTAACCTTGCGGCGACAGTTTGAGGGACGAAGAAGTTCCGGCGACCTATGACGTAACGGAAGAAAACGTAAGAAAATGCTCCTGTGCGAATGAGCCTTTAGTAGCGCATATAGCCAACGCCACCTATAGTCGTTGACAACTTAAAAAAGCCCACAAGGTATTCAGCCTCAATCATGAGCTTGTTGCCATCCCTCGAGATTTGGCTGAGCGTGCGAACAAGTGCTATCAAAGGCGGTAAGTTCGCACTCGAGGCGAAGCATCCACAGGGTCCATAGCCTGTCACCCACTATGTTTTATTACCAAAGCCTGCGGCCAGCAGAGCGGTAAATGTAGAGAGTTTGGTCATTCGTTGGGAAGTATAGGAGACAAATGAGGAGGCGCCATTGGCCGAAAGCGAGCTGGGTGTGTTCCAGGGCGTCTTCAGAAATCCGAATGTGGCCAACTAGAAGCCCGAAATAATACCATGGTGGTGGTCGCGAGAAACAAACTTGATAAGTGCGTTGCAGTAATTCTCGGTGACTAAAATGATGGTGCGCGTGATGTTTCAATTACGGTCATCCGAAATCATGGTGGAAGAGTGCGAATCCTTACGCCAAGCGCCGAGGGCCAAGAATCTGCCGTCCGAGTGTTCACACTCTGTCCGAGCAAAACAGAGTTCGAGCGGCGCATTTATTTCTTACATCTTTCTGCACGATCATGAATGAAACGTCACGTGCACCCTATTTTCAACCATGAAGGGTTACTACACTTAACTTTTCCGCGCCTATTAAAACGACCAAAACTGTTTCTCGCTACCAACGCTAGGGAATTCTTTTCGGCTTCTGGTTGGCCAAGAGAGCATGCCAAGCCCTCTTTTTGTGCCTGCTGTACGCCCTGGCTCTGCCCACGCCTCCCATTGACCAAACTCTCTCTATACACGGCTCTGGCGGCCAGTCTCCTCTAGCTCCGCGTAGCGTCACCACACTCGGATGTCGCCAACTCGGCAATATACCCTTTTCCTGATAGCGCTCCATCTGGTAGCCGCTGCGCCAATTATCCGAGCCAGCCATAGCTTGAGCACGTTCCATGAGCGTGCACCGGACACGAGGAGTGTGTTGGCGTTCCGTGTGAACTCTGCTCGGCTAGTAACGACAACGCGCGCTGCGTCCGCGTTGGGCAACGACTCGGATCCATCCACACGCTTCGTGCTCCAGCAATGGCGACTGCCAATGTTGCTCGATGGAGATTGTGAAAAGCGTCTATAGTGCCCGAGCCCGTCACCGAGGGTCCTTAAACGCATGGACCGTAAGAGATGACGTCACAACATGGCGCTGCGCTCACAACAAACCGTTGCTAGGGCTCTTGTTGTTGATGAATGCATCGGGTATCGACGTGCGGTAAGAATATGTCCGATAAATAGGTGCAGCATTTCTGTTTTGAGGGCCTGGAGTCTGCTCAATATCTAATGATTCATATTTTTTATCGTCAAAGTGTCATAAATGAATAATAAAAGCATGTAATAAAGTTTCGCCAGTTTGCCTTTCATGCAGACGACACGAAGGTTGTGCGGGCTCAGCGTATCTTTTTGTGGGAGTACTCAAGCTGCGTTAAATTAAGTTGGTGACAAGCGAGAAAACTTCTCTTCTCGGGGTCAACTTTCTGTGGGACTTTCGAAGCGAACAATGCCCGTCAACAGCTTTGATCAACGCTCGAAATGCGCGAGAGCGCGAAGCCTGCCCGTGAAAGATTCCGCAATATTGAAAAGGGCTGAAAACACTATGAAGACGAGTCACGTTTGACGACGTCGTGAAGGGTTTCAACGTCGTAGAGCAGACCGGCGCGTGTTCTGCGGAGTGCGCAAGTCACAGAACTTGGTTCAGTGCACAATTGCGTGATCAAATGAACTTTTCATAACAGATATATAACCGACCTGATGTGTTTGGTCATGCAGCGCTTTCGTTTTTCTGTTTACTGAACAAGGAAGAATTAGATGGATTTTTTCTCATTGTTTTGATTACAAGAAGAAACGAAACACATGTCCCTATTGCGAGCCTGAAGGGCAAGGGTTGGTGTCTCGAACCTATCATGTAAGAGTCACAGTAAGTGCTCCTACAAACAATGCATATCAAATGCAAACTCCAAGAAGGCCTGACGCTGCTTTGCTATCGTGCTCTAAACGGATGCTTTTCTTGCTGTATTTTTACCAGATCTCCATGAGTGTGATGATTTCCCTCACACAGTATCCCGTATTGTACGCAAATACAATTATAGACCTGATGAGGTTTGTCAGACCTGCTATGTTCCCAACAAATACAAGATCAAATTCGTACCATTATGAAAATGAGTTAAGCTATTGTAGACGGCATTATACTTCAGTCATTCCGTACGCGTTCGTCTGTAGCAGGCTTCTCGAGACATCTCGAGGAACGAAATTTGCCGGCGAAAATATCAGCACAAACAGCCGATTCTCACCAAACTTCTGTCCTGGTAAGTTTGAAGTCTAGGCATTGTATACCTATATTTTTAGACGTCTAAATGCCACGTCCAATTTTTGAACGATTCATCTTTTGGCGCGAAATCCAGTCTCATAAATTTGTCTATAGCAGGGGTGTCAAACACTCGGCCCGCGGGCCGCATGCGGCCCGCGACTCGCTGGAATGCGGCCCGCAGGCAACCGGCTGCGAGTCGCGGTTCCGATGTCTCGAGCGCAAGAAATAGCATGCGCCATCGTGATCTCTTCTCGCCGATTCAGTTTCGCTCTAAAAGTCTCTCTTCTAACGTATTCACATTGTTTTTACTGATCTGTGTTCATTTGCCCTTTGTTTCGCTTTATGTTTTGCTTCCCAGCTTTTTGTAATGTACTATCGTGAGCAATATGAGAGGGAACAGCGGAGCGCGTGCCAAATAGCCTCGAACCCTACCCGTGGCGATACGCTGCGGCAGCTCTTGAAAGAAGCTGGAGAGAGCGGTGCGCTTTCGTTTGCTAACGGCACCCCCGCCATGCTGGCTCTCCTCTCACGCAGCACCTGATAACGATGCACATTGTAAGGCGTGCTACGTCGTATCATTGATTGCTTTGCGGACTTGAAAAACAAAGCTCGCGGCGGCGAGACGAAAACACAAAACGCAACCGCATCTGGAATGATTACAACGCTCCTCAATCACTCCTTTTTACTGTTTGTGGGTGAAAAATAGAACAAATAGATGATCCAGAACATCAACAGTTATCATTGCCGCCAACCGCATTTTTGATCACGGCGGTATCAAGCGGTATCAAGACGTTATCGCAGTTAGTAGTCGGCGATGAACTATACCGCGTGAAAAGTAAGCTGCCAGTGGCAGGGTGCCGACAGCAGGCGCAAAGCGCACCGCTCTTCCACCTTCTTTCCAAGAGCTGCCGCAGTGTATCGCCACGGGTAGGGTTCGAGGCTATTTGGCACGCGCTCCGCTGTTCCCTCTCATATTGCTCACGTAGTACGCGCAACAGTTCCGCTACTAGGCTGCAGGCGCGAGCATTGTTGAAGGATGCATCTCGGCTGCGCGAACTCTCAATCCGCAGCAGCAACTGCCGAAAAAATGATACGAGCTCGGGATTCTCGCCTAAAAAATATCACCATTAAAAGACAAGTATGGGTGGTAATAGAAATCATCAAGAAAGCAGGAACTGCCAAAGTAACTTCTTGGTCTTTAGAGGCATATTGAGTTTGGTTAGTTCCTGAGTGAACTGAGCAACGAGAACGACAGTGTGCTTGCTCTTGTTCTATTGAATATGCGAGCACGTTAGCGGGGTGAAGTCATTTTAATTATTGTTATCCCATTAGGTCAGAACCCAAAGTAGTCATATAAACAAATCCACATCTAAAAATGCCACTGACAAAACTGAGATTAAAAAAGCATAAAGCACGAGGTCTCGTCTCTCTCGAATAGTTTAACACTGCTCCCCCCCTCTCCACCCTCCCCGTCAACGTTGGCCCTCGGCCCTCACAATGTGGGCTACCTGGCCCCCTTGCTATAGACCACTGGTCTATAGCAACGCCCCTAGCGACGATGTGTTTGGAGCAGTGACGACAGAGCTTACGGGGTCAAATGACTGGACACGAGGCGACCTAGTCCAAGACTGAGGCGGCAATGCTATCATATTCTGTGCCTGCGCTCGTTTGCACTGTGATCATATCGAAATGTTTGTGCATGATATTTGTATATTCTATGTATCAAGGATTAGCTAGGAAACAATTTAGTATGCCAAAAGTTCTGTGTGATATCCACTTTCTAAACAACTATTTTACCGATGCAGGTAAGAAAGCTCTTCTCGAGTCCTGCTTCCGGTAGTATGATGGCGTCAGGATTTTTGCACTGCACTTCTTGTTTGCCTAGCGGGCGTTGTTACTTTACGACGATAAGACTTAGGTCATAGGTCATGCACTGGGTATGTATGCCACAACAACGCACGCACGCACGCACGCACGCACACACGCACGACACACGCACGCGCGCACACACACACACACACACACACACACACACACACACACACACACACACACATACACATACACACACAAAACACACACACATATAGAGTAACGCCAAACACACCCCGCTACTGGACCCTTGTCGTCTGCGTTGCTGCCGCCGTATACCCTGGCAAGTTTCTTGGCCCTATATTTTACTGAAAGAGAGCTGCGTCTCGTAATTTTACAAGAAAAAAACGGCCTGTGAATTACACCTTTGACGAAAAGTTTAGATTGGTACGTGTAGGCGTTGTTTTTTACGGTCCATTTTAGACCGAGCCTAGTGACTTGGACCACCCTATATATACATATATATAATTCCCTCTCAAACCTCACGTTGCAACCTAATTGTTTCTACCTAGCGAATGAGGTGCAGAATACTAATATCTAAATTACCATAAAACTAGTTCATAATTTATGTCAGGATAACACCACCGGGGGTCCTAAACTCGTCAAAACACAAAGTTGGAGCCGAAAGTTTGAGGAGCGCGCCGATTGGACGTCGACGAAAAAAGCGCCAAGTCATCGCCGTGACAGGCCAATCGGTGGGCTCCGTCAACTTCGGCACCAACTTTGTGTTCGACGAGTTTAGAGGCCCTGAAGTTACAGCATAAAATAGATTTGTGTTTCGTAAATATTATGCACAAAAAATTAAGCAATCAAATAAAAAAAGTAAGAGAAAAAGGGGCGGAAAGTTTTAGAACTTTATTATTAAAAAAAAAGGAAGTTGATGTTTCTCTTCCGTATTCTCAAATTTCTCGGAACACATATAAATTCCACAAAGACAAGAAAAACACAAAACATTCTTTATTATCTTTGCTATGCCGTTCTTTCGCGCAAGTTACAGATCTTGCGGTGCCAAACTGGAAAAGAAGACGTTTTTTTGTTTTTTTAGACGTGGGCCCTTATTTCCAGAAATTTTGTATTTCGCATACCTGGTTAGCTTAGCACACGTCACATATTGTAAATACAACCAACTATAGCCTTCTGCTCATATTTTTAAAGCAGTTCCTTAACTTTTATGACCTGGTTTCTTAGTCATGAGTGCCACAAAGAGACTGAACAAAAACAAGATAATATGGCGAACGACAATGACGGGGTCGGTGCCGCAGTGGGACATCTGATCACGCGGTTCGTGCTTATATGTGTCACATGGTCATGTGATTGACTTTGCGGTACACGTGACCATGTCACTCTACATCAGTGACACGTGACACCGTGACCTCACAGTATCACGTGGCCACGCAACTTTGCGTCACGGTGGTCGACCGCATACCTTGATGTCAGAGGGTCGCGTGACATCGTGATGTTAGACTGCCACGTTACCACGTAAGTCAATGTCACAGTGCCGCCGGTAAGTAACCGTCGTGTTGTGACGTATTCACTGAGTTGGTGTCACAGGACTGGCGACCACTAAATTGCAATAAAAAATAACATGTGTCGAGCGAAGAGCCTCTCAAATCTACATTCTTCCTAATTCGGTCTTTTATACGACCGATCAAGGTGATAAACGTCTTATTTTACTGTTTCAGGGAGCCAGGCTGAGAGGTCTCGATGATACTGAGCGCCCACAGTAGCACCAACATCGAGAATGTGAAGCAGGCAGCGCCAGAGGGCATTTGTTGGTTCCAGGTGCAGATCTTCAGAGACCGAGACCTTACAAGGAACCTCGTTAGCCGCGCCGAAAGGGCCGGCTACCGAGCGATCGTGCTCACCGCGGACATGCCAGTGACTGGAAATCATGTCTTCAAACGGCAGAAGGGTTGCAGCATGCCGGAAGAAATCAGGTGCGTTCATTCAGGTTTTCAAAATCGGGATATGTCTAAATGAAGGAGTTACGAAAAGGGTGGTTGATGATGATGATGTTTGGCCACTTGTAACAAGAGGCCTGATGGCGAACACGTTGCGAAGTGAAGTTCAGCCAGGTCGTATTAGACTTTAACTTGGATATATTTATTTAACATAGTACGTTCACAGTGGTGGGCGCGACCAGACGTCGCCGCCCGGCACTTTCCGTCCTCAAAACCCCCACAAGGAACCCAACCGCAGCCCAGCTCGATCCGTCTCAAAAAGCCCCTTCTCATCATTCGCCCCTCCGTTTTAGAGTCGGAGTCGGGTTCCCTCTCCCACTCGTCCGCACCAATCACAAAGATTCCCCGCTATTTTCTTTCTGGTAGACGGTTGGTCCTAAAAGCACACAAGCAGAACAACAACACGCTGTCTCAAACGGATAACCAAAATAAACACACAAAAAGACCCCACGTTTTCTTCGACAGACACTACAAGAAGGCGCCGCCGAAGATGGGCTCATTCATGAACCCGGCCCGCTCACACATGAAAGCAAAGCCGACATGTTCGGCACGGTTTACTACACCAAAATCCCCATCCGGCTCCCCAATGAGGCAGACGCCGGCTCGAGGCGCCCCTGAGGGCGACATGTCCCCCATTCCACGCGGTCAGCCCGCCGTCTCCCCCACCGCCTTGGCGATCTTCTGACGACACAGCTGCGCTTCGACACAAACCGACAAAAAAGAAAAGAAGGAATAATATATGCAGAACTTAACAGAAGGGCTCACGTCAGGAAAATCGTTGAAAGAAGAAAGGCGTCTTGATGACGGCCAGTTAATGTTTCAAGACAAGCAGTTGTTGTGTTGCCTTTTTGTTTAGACATTGAAAAGCAGTGAGTCCTAATGGTTCGCCTAATGTCTCGGCTGAAGAAGAAAAAAAAAATTCTTCCCAGTGCGGTACTACTGCTTGTTTGGTGCCTTTAACCTGCACCGCGCAGGAGTGATGGGCGAGCGCGTGCCGGCACGATGCTCATCATATCGAAACGGGCAGGATTGGGTATTGAGACCATGGATTTCTCGGTTCCGCTGAGTCAGATGACATAAAAATCAGCTTTTTTAAAACTTAGGACATGTCCCGATGAATCGGTGACATCGAAGAAAGCCTTGAGTGCAAAAAGGTGTCTTGATAATGGACTGTTTATGTTTCTAGCCAAACAAGTAATAACCTATACACCAACGCGCGACAATGATGTAAAGCTGCTGCGGTTGCGCTGCTGTTGGCATGGTGCATGAGCATTCGCTTCACATCAGGCGAAACATGATTTCTGCGAATGTGCGGTGTCCACACCTGATGTGGGCGAGCGCTGATTTGTTTGTGAACAGCGTATTGGTCTACGAGGAAGATGGTACGTGCTTTTGTACGGCGCTGTGCTCACGAAATGAGATTGTTGGGCTAAAAACAAAAGTTGGGTTGTGTGTGCGTTTATACAACCTAGAACTTAATCTGCCTCAACGGGCGACTTGTCTCCCAGCTGTAGATGAGCAATTTAGCCAGTGCAGTAAAACTGCTAGCCTGGGGGCCTTCATCGTGCACCACGCAGTAGTGATCCACGACCGCACGCCTGTACAATGCTCATCCAGATCGAAACGGGCAACGGTGTGGATCGAGACCCAGAATCCCTGGGTTTGCAGCGCGAGCGAAAGCTCGCGCTGCAAGCTCTTGGACTGGAGCGCCCCACTGAAAATGGAGAGGTTCCGGGTTCAATACCCAGACCAGGCGGATTTTTCGGTCGCGCACAAGTCACCCAGCTGTGTTTGGAGATTTGTGTTTGTCCTTGGTCCCTCTTGTTCCTCTTCTCCATTGATTATTTTCCTCATTCTTGTTCAGTTCGTTTGCACCTTTGCATTTCATTGAATTATAATCATAACCTTGAAATGCAAGCCTTTTCACCCTTGTTGGTGTTAGAGTGGTGGCAGCTGCTAAAACCTATATGCTCTACTGACGTCTAACCCCTGGTTAGCTCAGTTGGTTGAGCGCTCCCCTGGATATGGAGAGGTCAGGGGGTTCGATACCCGGACCGGGCGGATTTTTCGGTAGCGCATTAGTCACGTAGCTGTGTTTGGAGATTTGAGCTTGTCCTTTGTCCCGCTTCTTCCCCTTCTCCAGTGATTATTTTCGTATTTCGCTCCACGTTCCCCGAGCTGGTGTGCGCAAGACTACGCGGCCGCCGATCCCCCTGTTGTGCCTAAACGCGCATGCCTTGGCTGACGCTATATGTTTAAAACTAGAAGTGCGGTAACACAACTGTGCCTAATTTACTTTTTTTGCAAGAGCTGCAAGCAAGTAGTAAAGACGAGGGGAGGGGGGGAGGGAGGGAGAGACTTTATTCGTGTTTCTTTCACCGTAAAAGTTAAATTTGCGTCGCCTATAACGCTCAGTTTTCGCCCAAAAAAATGTAGGGCTACAATTTGAGTCCAGCTGTCAAAGATTAATAACTTGAAATGAGGGTTAGTGCACAGGCGATATGGCGCTTAATAAAACAAAAAGATACACACAAAAAATGGAGACATACACAAGCGTGTTGTTGTGCTTGCCATCTTGATTGTTTCTCTTGTATCGGTATTTTTCAGTGCGACAGAAGGATCCCAATGACCGACGAATCACAGATTACGATTAGATCTAAAAGTTTCAATGAGCACACACCCTCTGAAAAAAGGTGTATTGTTACACCCTTTGTCCAATATAATACATCCCAAAACTTCCGTTCGACGTACAGCGCACTGACGTCGATCTGCCAGTACTAACTTTCACGAGAAGCTTGATAGCCTTGTGGTACAACATATTTAAATAGCCAATGTACGTGTTAAAGACTACACACAAAAAATAGTCTGGGTTTTCTTTGCCCTACTGCAAAACCTCAGTGTTCTCTTTCCGTGGTCTTTGATACGTATTTGAGCCTATTTATTAAGCTATATCGCACCGTTATCAAGCCCCTCGTAAATTGTGGGGCCGTCTGGTCGATTATAGTGCGCTGTACGCCGAGATTAAAATTTTGGGATGCATTATATGGGACAAAAAGGTGTGAGGTGATACCCTTTTTTAGAGTGCAGAAACGATGGACAAGCGAAACGTCACGCTGGTTTTCCCTATGCACATCATTTTTTTTATTGTATGTCAAGCTTCGTCATTTGTTTGGATTATTCTATTGTTTGTCGTGATTCACTGTCTTTGTTTTCTGCGGGAAAATGAAGTAAGAATTTTCGGAACGTATCAGAAAGCAAGTAAATAAAATATATCTGGAGAGGAATAATTCCCAAGGCCCTTAATGGCAGGATGAATCTTTTAAATTTACATACTTCTACGCTTGCTGTTAATTAGAGCACCTTTGGGATAAACGTGTGTAACGAAGAAGTCACGGCAGTCGCGGAAAGTGTTTACGGCGTGAAACAAAATCCAGGTTTGCCAACTTTGAAGGAGTCTTGGAAGAAGGATACACCATACCAAACTCGCCGCTCTTCAGAAAGCAGGGGCTGATCGACCCTTCGCAGACCTGGGATGACGTCAGTTGGTTGAGGAGCATCACCAAGTTGCCCGTGATCCTTAAGGGAATCACCACTGGTGCGTACAAGCTTGATAACCTCACTCCTACTGCGTTATTTCTGAACACTATTGTGTTCGTGAGATACCGATTAAACTGGCAATGCAACACATCTTGTGCTTTCAGTGAATACCTTTGAATTATTCCTCGACATTCATAACCCATGAAACACGGTTAGTTTCTTTTTTCCACAAAATTGTTGTCGCATCCAAAAGTTGAAAAAAAAAAAAATCGAGCAGCGTCACCGTTTGGGTGGTGCCAGCTGAAAACTTATAAACACACAAATAGACAACCGCTGGACTGTCAACTATATCAATGAAAAAACGGCTAAAGTGCAGGTGAGCTGGTGTAAGTCATACATGATGATTGAAACCTGAGGCTGTGGTTTGAAAAACGGAAACTGGTGAAGGAGGAGAAAAAGGAACAGACAACATCTCAAACTCAGCTAAAAACTTAATTGCCTCTACGCCTTATAGTATACCCCTCCCCCGAACGTTTGCCACCACCGCCACGGACGATCACCGATGGGTTTATTATGGTTCTGGTGTATTGTTTGTGGTTCGAGGATCATCCGTTGTGGTGGTGGCGTCGTTTGGGGGAGTGGGTACTATAAGGCGTAGAGGCAAAACTTTAGCTGAATTTGAGGTATTGTTCGCCCCTTTTTCTTCCCCCTTCACAAGTTTCCGTTTTCAAACCGCAGCTTCAGGTTTCAATCATCATGTATAACAAT